>JADBJO010000224.1:905000-906107 GCA_016801955.1 Conus betulinus | reverse complement strand
GATTACGACCCAGTATTAATGGATGTTTTTACAAAGCTGTTTGACTTTGCATTTATCTTCGGTTTATCGCCAGATGTAATTTTGCATTTTGGATTTTATGATTGCGCTTCCTTGGCATTAGAGCCGAAAGAGCTATTGCCAGTACATCCTTTGTCATTTGTCTCTGTTCTCTCTCTCTCTCTCTCTCTCTAATCACCAGACGTTTCTTCACACACACATACGCTCTCTCTCTCTCTCTCTCTCTCTCTCTCTCTCTCTCTCTCTCTCTCTCTCTCTCTCTCGGTCTCTCTCGGTCTATCTCTCAATCTCACATTCACCTGACTCCCTCACCCTCTCTCTCTCCCTCCACTCTCCCTCCATCTCTTTCTCTCTCTCTCCCCCTCCCCTGGTCACCCTCTTTCTCTCCCCCTCTCTCTCTCTCTCTTCTCTTCCCCACCTCTCTCTCTCTCTTTCTCTCTTCCACTTCTCTCTCTCTCTCCCCAAGCCCCCCTCTCCAATCCCTCTCTCTCCTGACTCCCTCACTCCCTCTCTCTCTCCTCTCTCTCCCTCCATCTCTCATCTTCTTCTCTCTCGCTCTCTCTTTCCTCTCTTTTTCTCTCTCCCCTCCCTCCCTCCATCTCTTTCTCTCTCTCCCCCTCTCTCTCATCCTCTTTCTCTTCTCTATCTCTCTAACTTCCCCTCTCTCTTTCTCTCTCTTTCCCCTCTCTCTCTCTCTCTCTCCCCCCCCTCTCTCTCAACCCCTCTCTCTCTCTCCCTCTCTCTCTCCCTCCTTCTCCCTCTCTCTCTCTCTCTCTCTCTCTCTCTCTCTCTCTCTCTCTCTCTGTTCCACCGTTCCCCCTCTCTCTCCCTCCCTCTCTTTCTCTTCCTTGTCTCTCTCTCTCTCTCTCTGTCCCTCTCTCTCTCTCTCTCTCTCTCTCTCTCTCTCTCTCTCGCTTCCCCCCTCTCTCACTCTCTCTCACACCCTCCCTCTCTCTCTCCCTCCCTCTCTCTCTCTCTCTCTCTCTCTCTATCTCTATCTTTTGAAGTGAAAGGTTCTCTTAACTCGAAGCCAGATAAATTATCTGTACAGAGAATATATGTGAAAGGGAAGTAGGGAGGATGAGGCCA
>JADBJO010000224.1:885000-887500 GCA_016801955.1 Conus betulinus | reverse complement strand
CCTCCTTCTTCTTCTTCATCATCATCATCATCTTCTTCTTCTTCTTCTTTCTTCATCCTTCATCCTCTCCTCCTCTCCTCCTCCTCCTCCTCCTCTTCTTCTCCTCCTCCTCCTCCCTCGTTCATCTCTTTTTCTTTTCTTCTTCTCTTCTTCTTCTTCTTCTTCTTCTTCTTCTTCTTCTTCTTCTTCTTCTCTTCTTCTAAATATCATGCTATTGAATATTCTGCGCTTTCTTAACATTTTCACACCCCCCCCCCCTCCCCTCCTTCCCGTCTTCCGGCTTCTCTCCATCATGCCACCCCACGGCCTCCTCTTCTTCCCTCCCCCCCCCCCCCCCCTCCCCCCCCTACCTTCCTCTTTCCTTCATTTTCCTTGTAACATTCTGCTCCTTTTCAACTTCCGTTTCAACTCCAACTCCCTCTCCTCGTCTTCATTCTTCCACCCCTCCCTCCACTTTACCCTTCTCTGATTTCTTCTAGTCCTCCCACTCCCTTTGTCCTGTTCATAAAGATATTTCTCTTCCTCCATCCCCATTCTTATTTTGGTCTAGCACCCTTCCTCTCTTCCTCGTCCCTTCCCCTCGTCTCCTTCCTTTCTTCCTTTACGGTCCTCATCTACTTTCTCATTCCTTCAGATCTTCTGACTTTCCCCCCCCTCCCCTCCCTCTCTCTCTCTCTCTCTCTCTCTCTCTCTCTCTCTCTCTCTCTCTCTCTCATCCTTTCTTTTCCTAATTGTCTTTTCATCCTTTCTCTTCATCTTCTTCCTCCTCCTCGTCTTCATCCTTCTCTTGCTCCTTTTCTTTCTTTCTTTCTTTCTCATTCTTTTCCTAATCTTTTTTCCTCTCTTCCCCTTATGTCCCTCCTCCTCCGTTTCACGCCATCCTTCCTCCTTCCTTTCACCCCCCTCCCCCCCCCCCCCCCCCCCCCCCCCCCCCCTCCATCTCTCACATCATCTTCTGAACTTTCTGTTACTCTGCTGATTCTTCTTTTCCCACCACGTCCCTCCTTCTTCCCTTCATGTCCTGTTTCCAGTCCTCTTCTTCACTTCCTCTTTGTCCTCCTCTTTCTTCTTTCCCATCATATCTTTCGTTTTTATCATCCTTTTCACTTCTCGTCTTCCTCCTATTTCCTCCTGTTCTTCCTCCTGTCTGATCCTACTAATCTTCTTCTTCTTCTTCTTCTCTTCTTTCTTCTTTTTTACTACGTAGGCAGGCTGATACTCCTGCTGACACTCCCTGTACAGACAGGCAAGGATGAATCGCATCTACCCAACAAAGGGAGTGGAGTTTTGTGTGTATGACCGTTTTTTTTTTTTTATCCCGCCATTAAGCAGCCATACTCCATCTTCGGGGAAGGTGCATGCTATGTGTAACGTGTCATCCATACCAACGGCCAAACTGGCCTTCTCTTCCCAAAGTTGGTGATGGGATTTTACGTATGTGCAAGATGTTATGCGTGCTTTCACACACGGAACCTCGGTTTATTGTCTCATTCGAAAGACTGTATGGGAAATGGAGTCAGAACCAATGTTAACTCCGAGGGAAAAAGCCCCATGTACCGGCGGAGATTCGGACCCGCAACCCCAAGATTACGAGTCCGGCGCTCAACCAACCGAGCTATATCGTCTTCTTCATTTCCCGTTACTCCTCCTCTTCCTTGTTTCACATCATATCTTTCTGTTGCCTCTTCCCTTCTGTTCCTCCTCGTTATCCTCTTCTTGACTTCCCCCTTACTTCTCCTCGTCGTCGTTTCCCGCTATATCGGTTTCTTTTCTTTCTTTCTTTCTTTCTTCTCATCCTCCTCTTAATTTCCCTTCTTCCATTCTTCTTACTCCCCTCTCCATTCTTCCCCATCCTATCCCTTCTTGATATTCTTAATGTCCCTCCGACCCCACCCTATTCTTCCTTCCTCTTACCTTTTTTCCTTGCATCCCCCCCTCCCTCCCCCCCCCCCCCCCCCCCCCCCCACCACACCACACACACCCAACCCTGTCTTCGACCTTCCTACCCTATCCTACCTTCTTCTAATCCTCTTCCTCGCTTCCCTTTTACTCCTCTTCTTCGTCCTTCTCCTCTCTGTCCTTCCCCTAACTTCCCCTTACTCCTTCTCTTCATCCTTTTCCTGGGCCTAAAATCTTCATCATTGATGATGAAAAGATTAATCAGTATCTCTCTCTCTCTCTCTCTCTCTCTCTCTCCTCTCTCTCTCTCTCTCTCTCTCTCTCTCTCTCTCTCTCTCTCTAAAATCTTACATCTGTGACTCTCTCTCTAAAATGATCTACATGTGTCCTCTCTCTCTCTCTCTCTCCTCTCTCTCTCTCCCCCTCTCTCCCTCTCTCCCCCCCTCTCCCTCTCTCTCTCTCCACCCCCCCCCCCCCCCCCCCCCCCCCCCCCCCCCTCTCTCTCTCTCTCTGTGCGGCGTGCGTGCTTGTATGTGTGTGTTCAATAATTTTTGTACGTTGGGGTACATTTCCAGATATTTCCCAAGCTCAGCCCACCTCC
>JADBJO010000224.1:872500-880000 GCA_016801955.1 Conus betulinus | reverse complement strand
AAGCATGCGCAGGCTGACAATTTCTTCGTCATTACAAATAATAACTTTATAAAGACTAATAAAAGTTAGAATTAAAAAGGAGGAGAGGGTTGTAAGAGAAAGGACACGGGACTGAAAAAGGGGCCGTTAAAATGTACATTTAAAACCCGTCGTTAGCAGCGGCGCGGTATCACGGCAGCCTGTCTGGAAACAGGGCCATTTATACTGCGTGCCTAGGCCTTTCGTCCGCTGACTCGAACTCATCAGTGGGGCACGGCTGATTGTGTCGGTCGTGTGTGTGTGTGTGTGTGTGTGTGTGTGTGTGTACACAAGCTTGTGAACATTTTCAGTTCTAACCTGTTTTAGGTTGTAATCTACATTGATTAACTCATTTTTAGTTATTTTGTTTTTGTTTTTTATTTTATTGATTTTAGTTAATAATCAATTCATTCATTCATTCATTCATTCATTCATTCATTCATTACCTATTTATTTATTTATTTATTTATTTATGTGTTTATTTATTTATTCTATCATTTATAAACTTATTCATTGATTTATTAATTTAGTTACATATGTTTCAACAAAGGGGTAACACCACTCCCATCATCCTTTGATGATCCAGCTGTTTGTTTATCTTGGTTTATATACCATGCTTGTTTAGCTGTCCACTGCCATTCTGATACATGAGGTAACAGATGAAAAAGGAGTTCCTGTCGGTGACCATTCTTCGTGAGACCACACGTGCCGTGTCAACGAACATCTCTATATTCTTGCATGTTAAACAAGAAACTCTCTCTCTCTCTCTCTCTCTCTCTCTCTCTCTCTCTCTCTCTCTCTCTCTCTCTCTCTCTCTCTCTCTCTCTCTCTCTCTCTGTATGTCCTGTTACCGATGGTTGGCTTGAAGCAACGTGTTTTACATTGACTTTGATATTGGACCCCTGATGCTCGGACGGTTTGTTTTGTTTGTTTTTTTTTCACCGCTTCTGCCTGTGAAGTTTTTGCCGTCTGTTGGTTGGTCGAATCAGCTCCTAAGATTGTTAATGCCACCTCTGTGGAAAGTCTGAAGAAGACGTATCGGTCCGAAATGTATTTGTTTGTTTCGTATTGTAGATAAAAAATCTGCGTTATTTTACGTTTTGTTTTGTGCATTCATTTGTGTTTTTTGGTCTATTGCCATTACCTAGTTTTAGCTTCTGTTGATTAGTTTTAATTGCTGTTGGTGGTGTTGCATGTAAGTGTCTTCAACTTTGATTTTTTTTTTTTTTTTTTTTTAACTTACATTGTGAATTATTTTATGGATGATTTTCTTTAATGTTTTGCTTGTCCCAGTCATTTGAATGACATCCTACATAAGCCCTGGCCTTAAAAACTGACCTTTTTGTTTTACACTATTCTGTGTGAATGGGATGGTGTAATGATGTTCTTCCTATTTGGTGATTGTATTTGCGCGTGTGTGTGTGTGTGTGTGGCTGTTTGGTTCTATTGACCACCAAATTTCCATGTACTGCCTATACGCACTGATAATTAAAGATTGTCTACCCCATGATTCCAAAAGTGTGTGCTCGTGGGTAATTCCCATGGTTCTGAGCGGAAAGAACGGTGGAGTGGTAGAGACGGGATGCTGACAGTGACTCTTGACTCTGACAAACTTTTCACAAGCAGAGAGAGAGAGAGAGAGAGAGAGAGAGAGGAGAGAGAGAGAGAGAGAGAGAGAGAGAGAGAGAGAGAGAGAGAGATATCTCCTTAAGTGACGTGAAACAATTCCAGACAGTAAACATCACATATGATATCACCAACCAAACTGACTAAAAGGCGACAGAAAATCTTTCTCTCTCATGTTGGAGAACGACTCTGCGGATTGTCGATGCTGATCCAGCAACCGGCCGGAGCCTGGATGTAGCTGCGTGTAGGGAGCCCGGAAGCAGAGGCACGGAAGTCATACCACCCAAGGGGCATGGGAAATCAGACGGAACACAGAAGCTTTGCGTGACGCTGCCGCTGTCTTCTTTATGTGCTTCTTTGCTTGACTGCATGTTGTGTATCCAACGCGCATCAGACTGAAGATTAAAAGATTGGACGTCGCTTTTGGTGCCGTCTTTTATTATAAACCTTTTTTCTCCGGTGATCAAAGAGGTATGCAACACATGAAGTGACTTCTTAACGGAATCGATCGAAGTTTACAGAGCTCGGCGAGTCCGTGAATCGACACAGTACGTTAGTATATAAAAGAAACAAGAATGAAAATGCATTTTTTCAACAACTAAGCCTCTCTGATTTATTCTGCCCCATTGATAGTCTACTTAATCTTCAAAACAAACAAGAAGCATGTTTGTCGCTCACGATAATGTCAATACAAACTATAGGTCAGACAGAAGATCATTTGCCATGATGCGCGGCCATGTTGACTTTCTTTCAGGCCGTAAACCGTAACTTTGTTTAATTGGTAGGTATTTTTCATCTCAGTTATTACATTGCATCTTTGCCTTGCTTGTTTTGCGAGTTTTCTCAACAGGTGAACCCCGACGAGCCTTTCTACCAATCGCAGAGAAGTTCACACAATTCGACTAAAGGACAGACAGACAGACAGACAGGCAGGCAGGCAGATTGATATTTATTATGAATAAACAGGGCCCTATCGTGATCTAGCACCATCCTTTTAATACGTTCCGTTCTCAAGGGGGTCCATTTTTCTAATTGCTTGTGCAACGCACAGAGGTGAACCATTTAAGAATGAACCAAAGTGATGGTGCTCACTTATGATAATGTCAGTGAAAGACACATTGATGGAAAGCAGAGACGATGTTTGAAGGACCTTCATTCAAATTCAGCTGTGTTTTTTTTTTTCGCTACAGAACCATCTGATCTGCCTTTGAAATGCAGGCGACGAATTCAGCTTCCTCACTTCCTTCGTAGGTCCATTTCATCGGCTGCAAATGAACACGATGAATTCAGCTCTCTTTCCCATCCCAAAATCCGCCTAACTGGCCTTGGAAATAAAGACGATGAATTCAGCTTTCTTTCCCGTCCCAAAGCCGCCTGATTGGGCTTGGAAATAAACACGAGGAATTCAGCGTTTTTTCTATCCCAGATCCACTTAATCCGGAACACAGAAGCTTTGCGTGACGCTGCCGCTGTCTTCTTTATGTGCTTCTTTGCTTGACTGCATGTTGTGTATCCAACGCGCATCAGACTGATTAAAAAAGATTGGACGTCGCTTTTGGTGCCGTCTTTTATTATAAACCTTTTTTCTCCGGTGATCAAAGAGGTATGCAACACATGAAGTGACTTCTTAACGGAATCGATCGAAGTTTACAGAGCTCGGCGAGTCCGTGAATCGACACAGTACGTTAGTATATAAAAGAAACAAGAATGAAAATGCATTTTTTCAACAACTAAGCCTCTCTGATTTATTCTGCCCCATTGATAGTCTACTTAATCTTCAAAACAAACAAGAAGCATGTTTGTCGCTCACGATAATGTCAATACAAACTATAGGTCAGACAGAAGATCATTTGCCATGATGCGCGGCCATGTTGACTTTCTTTCAGGCCGTAAACCGTAACTTTGTTTAATTGGTAGGTATTTTTCATCTCAGTTATTACATTGCATCTTTGCCTTGCTTGTTTTGCGAGTTTTCTCAACAGGTGAACCCCGACGAGCCTTTCTACCAATCGCAGAGAAGTTCACACAATTCGACTAAAGGACAGACAGACAGACAGAGACAGGCAGGCAGGCAGATTGATATTTATTATTATGAATAAACAGGGCCCTATCGTGATCTAGCACCATCCTTTTAATACGTTCCGTTCTCAAGGGGGTCCATTTTTCTAATTGCTTGTGCAACGCACAGAGGTGAACCATTTAAGAATGAACCAAAGTGATGGTGCTCACTTATGATAATGTCAGTGAAAGACACATTGATGGAAAGCAGAGACGATGTTTGAAGGACCTTCATTCAAATTCAGCTGTTTTTTTTTTTTTTTTCGCTACAGAACCATCTGATCTGCCTTTGAAATGCAGGCGACGAATTCAGCTTCCTCACTTCCTTCGTAGGTCCATTTCATCGGCTGCAAATGAACACGATGAATTCAGCTCTCTTTCCCATCCAAAAAATCCGCCTAACTGGCCTTGGAAATAAAGACGATGAATTCAGCTTTCTTTCCCGTCCCAAAGCCGCCTGATTGGGCTTGGAAATAAACACGAGGAATTCAGCGTTTTTTCTATCCCAGATCCACTTAATCCGGTTCGAAAATGACCATGATGTACACAGATTTTTACCGTTCCAAATCCACTTGATCCAGCCCGGAAATGAATATGATTAATTCTGCTGTTTTTTTTTTCTCCCGTCCCAAATCCACTTCATAATTTTGCTTTTTTTTTTTTTTTTTTTTTTTTTTTTTTTCAGCCATTATCCCCTGCCGCCAACCCATCCCCCTTCATTCCCAATATCAACGCACCTAAAAGAGTAATAAACATCCCGTGATTACTCTCTCTCTCTCTCTCTCTCTCTCTCTCTCTCTCTCTCTCTGTGTGTGTGTGTGTGTGTGTGTGTGTGTGTGTGTGTTGTTTGGCGAGATCTGTCATGTTTGCCTTCATATGAATATGCAATCGGTCTGCCCGTGCAAACCGCCGGGAGGCGAGGTGAGTGAAGACTGTACACACCACCATGTCGCTTAACAGGGCACAAGTCAGAAGTTGCACAAGACACATCGTGCTACGCGAGATCACGACCCTTTTTGTCTACCATGCTTTCAGACACAACAGTGCGTGCATCGTGCAAGTAAAAGAGAAAAAAAATGGAACTGGTTTCTCACGGGCTGCCGTGAGTTTGAACTCACTGAGGTCGGCGACGCAAACGGCATTAATAGCTATCCAGTTGTGGGCTGGTGTCGACACAGGCGACTGGTTTGGTTTTCCCAACGGTTGGGTCCGTCTGTCAAAGAGACGTTCATTCCACAGCAGCCTAATACCAATACCAGAGCAGTGCGACTGGCACCTGTCGGCCATCTCTTCCACGCATCATTTCAGGTAATAGTAATTATAATGATGATAATGGACTGTATCCACATTTACCTCAATGAGAGAAGATAGTCTGTTGATGGAAAGAAGTTTTTTTTTTTTTTTTTTTTTTTTCTTTCGTTGAGTTTCTTTCCTGTCCGTGGATTTTTTTTTCGCAAGGGGGATAAATCTAGATATTACCATTAGGTAATAACGATAAATATCAACACAGAAAAGAGAGTGATAACGTTGCTTGTAGCCCGACCGACCGCGAAAGGCCGTATCAGGGCAGTAAGAATGATGATATGATAATGTTTTTTTAATAGTAAAAATGATAATGATGATGATTAGAAGGGCGCTCAAAAGAGTGCTGACTACGGCCAGAATCCGCCTTCCGTGAGTGACTGCATGAGAAGAAACATTATTTTTACACCAGGATAAAAGAAAAGCAGGTATTGGCCGAAAGAGTTGCTTCCCATGTTCTTTGTCTCTACCTCCCCCCCCCCCCCCCCCCCCCCCCCCCCCCCCCCCTTTTTTTTTTTTTCCGAACCGTAAATGAAACGTACATGTCGACGTTTATCGGGAGAAAGTTTCCGTGAAACTAGATGTCGGTAATATTCACATTTATTCCCCATGTACACTTGTGCTTGACATACGGAAAAACAAGTTCCTGAATATATCCATATAGCTATGCTAGTTTTTGTTGTTTTTTTGTTGTGTTTTTGTTTGTTTGTTTTTTTTTTTTGGGGGGGTTTGTTGTTTCGGGGGTGGGGGGGTGCTTTTCCGTACTTAAAGGAGAATGATATATGGAAGAACAATTTTCTGAATATATATTCATGATTATGCTAGGGTTTTTTTTTTTTTGTTGTTGTTGTTTGTTTGTTTATTTATTTATTTATTTTTTTTTTTTGGGGGGGGGCTTTTCCGAACTTCAAGCAGAACAGTACACTGTGTCAGATCTGTAGATATTGACCCATCTTTCCCTGGAGTTAACCACAAAGTTGCCGTAGTTTTTTTAGAGTTGCCAAAGAATTTATACGTTTTCATGCTGACAAACGAACCGGGCGGCCAGTCAAAGGGCGCGGGGGTGGTAAGAAGATAACCTAGGTGGGAGGTGTAAATAACATCTGGACATATCTACTGCACCGTCCGACAACACCCACAGAGTTTGACGATGTCACAGGAGTGCAGATGCCCCACCCTGCAGTCTGTCTTTCACGTGCACATACACACACTCTTACATCCCACCCCCATCCCCTTTCTCCTCTCCCCCCCCCCCCCCCCCCCCCCCCCACCCTCCTTGGCCAGAGCCTTGCCCATCTCCACCCCCCCCCCGCTCGTCCGTCTTTCACGTGCACATAGACACTGATACTCTGACATACACCCCCTCCCCCTTCCCCTTGCCTATGAATTTCACCTCATCCAGGTAAGGTGAAGCCCTGCCCAGAATCTCTGGGCACTGAATATGATGCGCACAATGATTATAGTCTACAGAATCTACAAAATGATGAAGGCGGTAGTCAAGGGAAGGAAGATGATGATTTTTCGCACGTCTCGGTGAAGTAAGGCGTAACGTCACATGACACAAAACAAACTAGCATGTACTGTTCCATCGAACGAAAGAGACGAATAAATTACAAGACAAAACACGACGCATTTTCACCTCTTCGGTCTTCTTCAGGCAAGACAAACAACATTGAAGACGGTGGAAAACGAGGAACGAACAGTCACTTATCTGCTCAAATCGGGCACAGAATGGATGTGGAATGAAAACGAGATTGATAGCCCGAATGATTGATGATAATAACAAAGAAGTAGATGATAAAGAATGTTGAAAATGATACAGAGAGGATTACGATGGTAGTAGTTGGAGTGCTAATAGTGGCTGTTCGGACAGAAGGGAAGGAAGGAGAGGGGTTAGAGGATAGTCTTAACAGCATAGTTGTGGTGACAACAATGTTAGTGGTGATGATGATGGTTATGGTAATGGTATTGATGATGATGGTAAATTAATGATAATAATGATAATGATAACATCAGTGGTAATACGTGTTGATAACAAGTATAACTGACAGTATTGCTGGTAATAAAGATTATCAGTTTGCACTGATACCCCTCGAGAACAGTTAGGTAACTTTATCTGTCCAAAGTTCCTCTTCCTGCGTCCCCTCCCCTCCTACTTCCATCTCTTTCTTTCTTTCACTAAAATGGTCCTGTACCCGAGCAAGCTATGCTCAAAATCTCCCCTGACTTATCTTCACAATGAGTTTAACGCATCTGGTCAGATCCCACTGTGCCGTGGGAGTGCTGTTCTGCGCGAATTTACGCCACTTATAATTCTAAGTGTCACAGCTTTTTCCTTTGATGCGTGCTGTAATTGCAGCTTAACGCGAACAAGCAGTGATCATTCTCCTGTCAAAGAAGCTTTGCTTAACATAAACGACTTTTCTTACCCGCGTCAGAATTCCTTTTATTGTCAAGCATAACTTACGTACTCCCAGTAGTGACAGACATGGGAGA
>JADBJO010000224.1:847500-870000 GCA_016801955.1 Conus betulinus | reverse complement strand
TTTTTACATTTTTCAATATTTGCATGTTGGTTGCGATGGACAAAGAAATCAATATGTTGGGAGAAGAGGGAGAGGGTTTGTCGGTTTTTTTTCTTTTTGTTTTTGTTTCCTTAACATAAATCATTTTATCTCCGTGCGATTATAGTTGGTACATTGCTCTCTCTCTCACAACAATCAACAAAACCCCCGTCTTCCTATCTCTGAACCTCCCTACCATTTCCCCTCAAAAATGAAATCTTAACAACAATAACATACTCAAAACATTTGTAAACATTAAATCAATGAGCCAACTGGGCTCCGTTTTAAGCCTTTAACAACATCCAGCATAAGCAAATCGTTCAATAAAATTCTTAAAAGATGAATCTGAAACCATTGAATCACAAATCGAAGTGGGTAAAAATGATTTCAAATGCTGACAGTGTAGAATAACATGGACAGGTGTTATTTCCTCACCGCAGACGCACTTAACATGACTGTTGAATTTGCATTTGAGAGCATTCAGTCTGAATCTGTAGACCAGGGATGACAGTGTTCGGTTTTCACACATGAGCTCACCATTGCAGGAATGTACATGTTTGACTTTGAGAATATTCCTCTTTTCAGTGAAATTTACAAAAGAACCTCCTAATAGTTCCTTCACATGATTCCAACAAGTTTTCGTTAATAAGGAATAACTTTCAGATAAAGATAAAGGAATTTTAACATATACAGAATTTTTAATGTCATTGCACCCTTTTTAGCTGTTCTGTCTGCCCATTCATTACCAAAAATATTACAATGTGATGGAACCCAAGAGAATGAGATACTAGTTCCGCGCAGTGACAAATAATGGATGTATGACTAATTTCTGCAATAATATCACCTCTTACTTTTAGATTATAAGACTGTAGCGCATCTAAAACAGATTTAGAATCAACCAAAAATAATACCTGAACTAGACTAAAAGGAAGATCAAGCAGAAAATTCAAACCCATCAAAATAGCAATAAGTTCTGCTGTAAATATTGAAAAATATTTTCCAAGATGGTAAGCCTTTTCTGCTTTTTAAAGCTGGGATTACAAATGCAGCTCCAACCATGTCATTATCTAGCTTAGAGCCATCAGTGTAAATTTTTAAATGGTCCGGGTAGTGCTAAAAAATATGAGCTTTTACAGAGGCAGATAAAGCGGGACCATCATTTTTCTTTATATTGTATAATTAGTATCGAAAAAGGCTGATAGTAGTTCCCATTTAGGGACTGCAGTGAACAGTACACGAGATGATATATCTTTCTTATTGATTCCTGACTCTTGAAAAATGTCATAAGTGAAAGTGCCTATTGTTTCTAAAGAGGCAACCGACTTTGCTCTTTTGGGAAAATCTGTGTCTGATTTTTTTACGCACACTTCATCATAATTTGAATTTGGAACTGATGTACTCCTTAGGACATATTTAGATGATGCAAGTTTCATATTTTCTTCAAAAGGTAATATACCAATTTCAGCATATGTTTTTAATGAAGAGGTATATACTGGAACTCCAATGGCAAGTTTATAGGCTTTACTGTCTATACTTTGCATTTTTTTTTTAAAGGTATTTTGGGGCAGAGAAGAATACCTCTTGGGGCATATGTTAACTTTGAACGAATAAGTGCTGTTACTAGATGTATAAGAGTTGAAATGTCTTGTCCCCACTGTTGTTTGCTGACAATTTTTAGGAAGTTCAGACTCTTTTTAGCTTTCATCATTACGTATTCTAAATGCTCTTTCCATGACAATTTTGATGTAAGGATTACTCCTAAAAATTTAACAGACTGTGCATAATTGATAACTGACCCTTCTAGATTGAAAGAAGGCAACTCTCTTCGATCGTAACCAGAGTCGAAAAGCATCATATGTGATTTCTCTGGAGACAAAGTTAAACCATTTTGAATCATAAAACCATTTATATTATTAAGTTCTCTTTGATACAATTTTTAGTGTGTAATTTAGCGATCTCACTGGAGTGCGTTTTTTTTCATAGTCACTTTCATCCATATGCAGATATCATCAGCATATTGAACCAATTCAACATGATTAGACACAGATGATGGTAGGTCATGTGTTAAAATATTGAAAAGTATTGGTGCTACTACTGATCCTTGTGGAATTCCCATATGAAGTGGTTTTAATTTTGAGTAAGTGTGTCCTATTTTGGTCTGAATTGATCTATCTGCTAGAAAAGTCTTGAAATAATTATACATGCAACCTGATAAGCCAATGGATTTTAATTTATAAAGTAGTCTAGAATGCCATACTTGATCATACGCTTTTTTGATATCAAAGAAAGTAGCCAGTACATTTTTCCTTCTAGCAAACTGATGTTTAATTTGGGTTGTTTAGTTTGGTAAGGTGATCGATGGTTGATCTGCCCTTACGAAAACCTGCTTGATGTATGGTATGATATTGTTCTTTTCGCAGTAGTATAGGAGACGATTTAAAATTATTTTTTCCATCAGTTTCCCAGTATGTGACGTCAGAGCAATAGGCCGATAACTGTTTATGTCAGATTTTGGTTTACCAAGCTTGTGTATGGGAACAATAATAGATTGTTTCCATATTAATGGAATATTTCCAGACGACCAACATCTTTGTATGAATTGGTGAAGAAAGTTAACAAAATTAGCAGGTAAATGTTTGATTAATTCATTTGATATTCCATCTGGGCCTACTGAAGTTCTTTTATTTCCATTGGAAAAAAATGACATCTTTCATTTCTTTTAAGGTGATTGGGGCATTGATAAAATGGCTGTTATCTTCTATTGGATCATTGTATATTTCACTGGAAGATTCTTTCTCTCGAAAAACTCTATCCTTTTCTGACAAGCCCTCTTTGCAACTCGTCATGCAAACATTTCTGAGAAAGCTTCGGCCTTTTGTGAGTTAGAAGGAAATCTTTCATTTTTTATATGTACTGGATATTCTGGAAGGCATACTCCATTTTTCATATCCTTCACTTTTTTCCAAACCTTCTGAAGATCTGCATGATCAGAAACTTCGTTTTTACAAAAATTTGACCAGTACTGCCGTTTGGCCTGTTCGTTTACTCTATTGCTATGTATTTTTGCCTTTTTCATATTTTTTTTTGTGTTTTTTCTTCATTCTTTTTGTCTTTGAGATATTCATTAAAGGCTTCTTTCTTCAACTGTTTAGCCTCTGCGCAAGCATCGTTCCACCAAACATTTTTCCTGAATATTTATTCTCTTTCATTTGATTGCACTTCGGTATTGAAGAATCAGCAGCGTACAAAATTATCTCGGTAAATTTTGCATAAATACTATCTATATTATCCAACTGAAGTTCTTCAATGTTATGCATTGACAACAATCTTTCAAATTTGTCCCAATCCGCATTTCTGTAATTATATTTGGGAATTTTATCTTTTACTGAATCCTGACTTACTGGTTTGTCATTTAAACTGATAACAACGGGAAGATGGTCACTACCCAATGTATCCTTGACAGTATCCCATTCACAGTTGCATGCAATAGCTGGTGATATAAGTGACAAATCGATGGCAGATGGCTTATGTTTCGATATATCTGGAATTCTAGTTACACTCCCATTATTGAGTAGATATAAAGCAGAATCAATAACATTTTCGACGAAACGGTTATTGATAGACCTGCCAACAGTGCATTCCTTGTCCCAAAAGGGAGAATGAGCATTAAAATCGCCCACTATCAACCATTTTCTCTTTCTGATCCTGGATCGAGCGTAGCCACTCTGTGTTTTGTTCGTCTGGACCAGTTGGCAGATACACAGAAACTATATTCAAAATCAGCGATTCATTAAATTTTACTCTGACTGCACAGGCATTAATGTTTCTAGTATCTGTTGGAAAGGGTGGTACAACTTGCCTGTACTCCAGAACATCTTTGATATAAATAGCTGTGTTGATTTTTCTTTCATCCTCAGATTGGTAGATTGGAGGATAAAAGTAACCCTTAAGGATTGGGAGTTTCTTAGTGAATACATTTAGAGATTGTAAAGCTAAAACATGATACTTATTTGATGAAAGATGCTGCACAAGATTGTCTAGATTTGTGGAAATTGATCTACAATTCCAGTGCATTATTTGAATATTAGATTGCCTTTCCATTTTCTTCGGCATTTTTTTCTTCTGATTAACGCTGTGTTGTCTCAACAGCCTTGCGATTAAGAATGAACTTAATGAGATAAATAAATAAGAAATAGCTAACAATACCAGCAACAACAACAACAAAAGATAGTTGTGGTAAGATAATAAAAAACAACAAAAATGCACAATTTCACAAAAAGTTGACAACAGACTATAGATCTATATAAAATGCTTTGACAAAGAAAAACAAGAAATATGCGATTTATAGTCACTCAAGATGGGATAAACAGTGATCTTGACTGAGATTTCCGCAGAAACTAAATCAACAGGTCTCTTTGTCTTTGGTTCAATACCACTGTGTACTCAACACGTCGAACATGTTGAACCAAGGGTCTCTGTATCCAGGGATGGGCTGGTGTCCTCTGTAAGTTATTTTCCGGCCTGTCGCTGGTTAGACAATCTCACTGTCTTCCTCGGCTTCTCCCAGAAGAATTTTCGAACACACACAAGATGGCAGACAGTGAGGAAAGTTTCGGTTAGGCTCTCCTAATAATTTCCGCAAAACTACCATCAACATGACCAGACTGATTCGATCAAGAAGTCTAGGCAGCCGCTCAACAACGTCACCAACGAAAGCAAAAGAAAACGGCGCTCAGAAAGGTGACAGCAAAGAATGCCTCCTCAAAGATGCCTGAATCGATCAGCGCAGAAAGCCGCTCAACGTGAACGTCAAGGGATGGAGGAGAAGAAACCAGCACGACAGAAGACACCCCCATATCTGTCGCAGTGAGTCTGGTAATAGATTTGAAAAGCATTATCGAGTCTCTTACAGAACGAATAGCTTCTCTTGAAAATACGGTACTCAAGCAGACTGAGATGATTGCTAGCATGGTCAGATCCAACGCTTCCGTAACAACAGACAGCCATACCCAACAGACAATCTGACCTTTCATACTCTTCAGTCGTATGCTGATGTTGCAAAATCATGCCTACCTGCTGCATCACACCCCAAGAAACCATCACACATCAACGTCAGACAGTAGAAGGGTGAAAACAAATAAAAAATCAAAAGAAAAGAAGAAGCCGAGAACCCAGATAAAATGACGTCAGAATTTCATGACGCAAAAGATCAGACAGGAAAAACACAGAACTCAGTCAGTTCCAAACAGAACAGAAACAAGACTTCCCGAACGTCGTAATTCATCATGATTCTGTGTTTAAGGGAGTGAATGGGAACAGACTGGGCCTTTCTTATGGTTTTGAGGCCAAGACAAGCCAAGTATTCACATCAGAAGACCTTACTTTGGCGCTTCAGTCAAATCTTTACTCTGACGAAAAACCACCAGATGCAGTAGTTATCCACTGTGGGGTAACGACCTACAGAAAAAGACCCGAAGGCATGTCAGCAAAGAGTTTAGTTTACTTCCATTATCAAAGACTTTGCCACCAGACATTCCAAAGTGAAGGTTGTGGTTAGTAAAGTTGCTCCAGTCAAAGATCCCAAACTGGAAATTAAGCGAGAGGTTTTCAATGCTCTAACAACCTCAGATCTGTTTGGAATCAAGAATGTGTCTTTTGTTTCTCATAACAACCTACCAGCCAACAACTGGGCACTCGGAGACAACCGCCATCCTACACCTAGAGGGTCAAGTGTTCTGGCAAGAAATATTGGAAGGCGCGCATGTGTGTGTGCGTGTGCATGCGTGTGTTTGTGTGTGTGTGTGTATTGCGTATGTATGTGTGACTGGTGCACGTCTGTGTGTTTAGTACTTTCGTTTGTTTTCGTATTCATGAAATCATTTGTATACTGGTCATAAATCTGTTTCTCTTTATAACACGCGATATTGTTTCCTTTTTTTTCTTTCGAAGGTGGGGGTGAGGCGAGTGCAAATCAACGTGATTTGATTCATTACACCGGTAATGTGTGAAAATGTCATCAGCATATGTCTTTTGTGTGGAAAATCCAAGGTCACGTGACAAACCAGCTTTAAGTCTTAATACCGTGTGTGGCCACCATTTGCGTTGACAACTGCTTGACACCTGCGGCTCATTGAGTGGACAGGTGGTTGATGCGTCCCCTTGGCACAACCAGCCCACACATGGACGATGGCCTGGTGAAGTTGAGCCGCTGTTGCTGGTCGTGGACGCAGGAGGTCCAACCGTCTGCCAAGTTCATCCCAAAAAATGTTTTATTGGGTTTAAATCGGGACTGAGGGCTGGCCAGGGCAGCACATTGACGTTGTTATGCTGAAGAAATTGCTGGGTGGCCCTGGCGGTGTGTGGTCTTGCATTGTCCTGTTGGAATGTCCAGTTTGGGTGTTGCGCAAAAAAAAAAAAAGAACGACATGGGGTCTGAGCACCTGGTTGATGTAGCGCTGTGCATTGACACCCTGTCCGCGACCAGGACCAATGTTCTGAAAGATGACTGGTCCTATGGCGTGGTTAATGCCAATTGCACCCCATATCATAACGTTCGGGCCTCCCCAAGGGTTCCGCTCTACCACACAGGAGTCAGCATAGCGTTCACCAGGTCGACGCCATATTCTGACACGACCGTCAGCCATGTCAATACAAAAACGGCTCTCATCTGAGAACAGTATGCGTCCCCACTGCTGCCTGCGCCAGTTGATTCGGGCTTGTGCCCACTGCAGCCTGTCCTGCCGGTGTCTTGGTGTCAGTACCGGACCTCTGTGAGGACGCCTACATGCCAGCCCGTTCTCCTGAAGACGCCGCCGCACAGTGTTGAGGCTGATTCGTTGCTGGAGATTCCCAGGCACCTGTCGAGCAGTGTTGGCGGCTGTTTGCCGCCTGTCCCGCAGATGGGTTCGAACAAGATGGCGATCCTCTCTTGGTGTGGTGACCCGAGGACGGCCTGGCCGGGGACGATCATCAGTGGTACCAGTGACTCGCATGCGGTGCTGCAGACGATAGTTGGTTGAGATGTGGACGTTAAAGATGTTGGCGACCTGCCTGCATCCACACCAGCCTCCAGATGGCATAGTGCACGATTGCGTTCCTCTCTGCTCGTAGTCTTGGCATCTCTGTAGCGCTCAGACGGCAAGTCGCTACCTGAACCTTGTAGCGCGGCTTCATACAGGCTGCATGCGTGCGTACTTGTCGCTGGTTAACTTTGCTCTGCATGGTGTGCACGTGCCTCACATGCAGCAACCAGTTTGCCATTTTTGTTGACCCTGCAATGCCGGGAATGATGTGTTGCTCACAATTTTTTCACTGCACGTGAATCTTGGACCCAAACAATTTGCCACAATGGTTCAATATTGCATATTCACCCCTTTTCACTCGTAAAATAGCCCTTCAATTTTTCGCGTTTTTTATGGAAGTCAGTATAGATTGGTCATAAATTTATTTTTCTCTTTGTAGCACACTTTTTTTCTTTTGGGTATGATGTTAGGGGGAGATGGAGTTGGCGTGTTTTGTTGGGGATTTCCCCCCCACCCCACCCCCCACCCCCTTTTTTTTTTTTTTTTTTTTTTTTTTTTTTTTTTAATATTTGCATGTTGGTTGCGGTGGACAAAGAAATCAACATGTTGGGAGAAGAGGGAGAGGGTTGTCGGTTTTTTTTTCTTTTTGTTTGTTTCCTTAAGACCATAAATCATTATCTCCGTGCGATTATTGTTGGTACATTGCTCTCTCTCTCTCTCTCTCTCTCTCTCTCTCTCTCTCTCTCTCTCTCTCTCTCTCTCTCTTTTACCCCAGTGTGCGCTTGTACGATCTTTTTTTTAATTATAAAATAATGAAAATAATAATAATAGTAATGATAATAATAATAATAAATGTAGATTGAGTAAGGCGCATGGGGGCGGGAGGGGGGGGGATACAGAACGGACAATAAGCCAGACAACTCCCCCATTCCTTTCTCTCCTCATCCCCTTCTCCCCCCCTCCCCAGACCCCCCTCACTCCTCGCCAGCTGTTTGGATCAGAAACCATCAGTGACGGCGGTCATTAGTACATGCCCGTCAGCTAAGGGTCGAGCCTATCTATCGTCGAACCTCAACAACGCTTGTGGGAGGAAAAACGGCCAGACACGTGTGCACGTTGATCTCGATTCAGCTGGAAGAAGGGGCGACGGTTAAGCACTACTACCTGCCGCTGACATCAAGAAGGCAACAAATCACCGGACACCCTCACTACCACACCCCACACACACCTGCACACACACACACACACACACACACCCGCACACACACACACACACACACACACACACACACACACATATATATATATATCTCTCTCTCTCTCTCTCTCTCTCTCTGTGTGTGTGTGTGTGTGTGTGTGTGTGAACCGCCCGCCCTTTAAACAGGCAGTCACCCCGCCAGTCTTGCCATGTTACAACAGGGGCTGTAGTGGTGAGGATAGGCGACTGTGACTAGTACGCTTCACTGAGCCTTTAGTAAACTTGCGGACAGGCCCGTTTTGACATTCGTCGGGGAAATTTACTACCGGTCATCGCCGTTCACACACAGTATGGAGTGGTAAAGGTCGACTTTGCTTAGGCGAGTGGATTGTTTGCAAACTAACAGAAGACAAAAAGCGTTTGTTTTCGAGACAGGCCTGCTGGTAGATGGATGGTGTGCTTCCTGTTTTTGTTAGTGTAGGGTAAGCGTTAACAGTGGTCAATAAAAAGAAATGTGAGAAGACTCAAGCCTACGTTGAACATGTTACAGCTGTTGTTGGTGGCAGACATTAGTCATACAGCTCGCCCGCAGCTGCAGAGGCCAAGCCGTGAATGCAGGTCAGGGAAAGGGGTGTTTTCTGCAGGCTGCTCCCCCACCAGCCAGCTGACCGCGCTGTACTCGGCAAACTGAATGTCATCTGTGTAAAGCTGGTCTGGCAACAATGAGTTTGGCATTGCTGAGCAGGCCATTACAAGTGGGGCTGTTAGTTTGATAATCAGTCGTTGTCATGAAAAATGTAATATATCTGTGCTCTTGAGATGACTAAATAGGCGAATTCCCGACAATTCTTTTAATACCAAACTCGACTAGGTTCATTTTCCTGTAGATAACGTAGATACGGCATGAAAGCTTGTACACAAGTGGTCAGGCGATATTCAAACAATGACAACACACACACAATTGTGCAGAAATGACGTCATCACTTTCTGGGAAGTTAATTTTCCCTAGTTAACAAGTACACAAGTTTGATACATGCCTTACAAATGAGCTGCAACTGAATCATACAGTTGTGTAAAAGCGTAAAAAGAGTGACTCCCTACTCTCGGTAGATGTGTCGCTCAGTGTTGGGTTTTTGTGTGTGTGTGGCGTTTTTTTTTTTTTTTTTTTTCAGTCAGTTTTTGTTTTTAATATTCGTTTCAATATTAGGTGAATTAACAGATCAATAAAAACAATTGAGCTGTGTTTTAAAGACCAACATTAGACTCTGAAAACAAAGCAACGTCAGTAATGAATCGATAGTTGTAAAAAAAAATCTGTAGTAAATTTTCCTCGAAGTCTACGTTTGGAAACAACTTTTGATATTATTCCATTAATGAATAGAGGGGAAAGTGAGAGACTACACGCATGACCTTGTTTTAGCCACTGGTATTCTGAACAGAATCATATATTCCCCCCATATCTAACTTCAGCTTTCACACGACTATACTCACTTGTGCACGTAAATAGCTTCCCGTATATATATATATATATACGTGTATATATATATATATATATATATATATATATATATATATATAAAACAGGCCACAGAATACTTCTGTTGACAGAGTCAAAGTTTTTTTTTTTCCCCAAAACAGTTAAAAGCAAACAGACGGTTTACGATTCAAGGATTTTGCCTGTGTAAAAATGCCACCAAAGCAAACGAACGATGAACTGTAGAGAAACTGATCCAGCTAGATATACTCTCGTAGGATGTTTAATTTACCCATTCCTGCCACGAGTACTGCAAACTGTATTGGATGGTTACGGAGAAATACTTCAGTAATGGTTGGGATTATGTACACCACGTTTCTGGATAAATTCCCTAACTAAAAAGTGTTCACGAAAGATGCAAACATAAGACAAATACGTATATACTAAACACTACATAAAGATGGAGAAAGGATGGATGGAACAGGTGGGGAGGGATAGAGGTATTGGATGAATTTTACCGTTTTCTGAAAACGGTCCGTTCTGTTCATTGTAGTGTCTAAACAACATTTTCTTTAAAGTCACAAAAGTGACGCACAGTTGAAGTGCTCATGATGAGACGCCCCAACCCCCACCCGTGCATAGCCCACCTCCTCTTCAAAAGCTAACCGCCTCTTCCTGTTCTTGTATGGCTACCCAACATTGCTGAGTTGCTGTTGCTGAACATATATATCTTTTTGAGAAATAATGAAAAGAATTTTTTTTTGTAAAAAGTTCAGTATCATGTTCACATAGACATAATATGGAAACTGTAGTAGTTCAGTGCCGACCGGCATACATAACTCATCAGCAAAAAATGCGCGGCTCCCAGCATAATACTGAAATAGGACACTTATTTTGATAGGTGATTTCTCTTTTTTCTGTTCAAAGAATTCACGCGGTATCCGAATCGCCCCCCCCCCCCCCCCCCCCCCCCCCCCCCCCAATTGCCCCAATTCCACCCCCATCCCCAATACCCCCCCTACCCCCTTCACTGCTGTCGCTATCTATGCCACTGTAAAGACAAAAGCGGTGCCCTGACCTTGACACCAGTCGGTCTATTAATAAAAACAACGGCCACATACCACACCCCCTTGACCTGCTCCCCCATCCCACCCCCATGCACTTAAACCACCCCACACATACTTCCCTCTTCCTCTTGCCTTCCATTCGCCCGCCCACCCCTTTGCCCATCTGCACCCCTCGCCATCCTTGCTTGCAGTGTTCTTGAAAGCTCGCGTTTAATGCTGACGTACGCTAAATGTGCGTCACCTACAAAGCTGAGCAGAATGACGTTCTGTGTAACTTAGAACGGGCGAGCTCTGATGAATTGACATATCCATTTCAGATTTTCCCAGGGACAGAGACAACTTTCTTTTAATTCTAACAATGCAAAATCATCATTTATTCATCTTTCTGTACGTGTTTGTGACTGTTTGAAATTGGTCAGACTGAATTGTCGACTTTTCATGTTGCTTGACTTCATCGACTCACTATCAGACTCATCCTCTTTCTTTGCTATATTCGGTAAGGTATATGTTTAGGTGGTCTGTCTGGGACTGTCGTTTACTCATGTGTTTATTGTTATCTTATCTCTGCTTTGTAGAAATCTTCACTGATCCAAATTAACATTTGTCTCAAGAAATGAATATAAAATCATTTGACATGTCTTTCATCTGTGTGAAGGGTAATCTATGTAAGTGACCAAAAGAAAACTTCTAATTTTTTTTTACTTTATTGAAACTCTTCCTGAAAATGCTAATGTCATATTTTCGACCGCTTTGATTGGATGACATCTTCACCCATGGAATGTTGGGAAAAGTCTTAACAATTTTATCATTCTCACAGGTTTGTTAACGCCAATACATACGCTTGTTTAGAAAATACCAGCTCTTAAAGTTTACCACGGAGACACACACACACACACACACACACACACACACACACACACACACACTGACAACTACTAAAACTGTAATTACATAGACAAACGTAATTACTTGTGGGAGTCAAAAACTCTCAGAATTGAAAATTACAGACAACGCGTACTAATGGTGCCATCTGACCAGAAGTGTTTCGAGTTTTTGTTTTGTTTTGTTTTTTTTTCTTAAAGCTACCAAGCATTTTCTTTAGCAATTTGACATTTAAAGGTATCTACTTCTTTGTTTTCTAAGCTGTTATAGTGAACTCTTTCAGTACACAGATGACGTACTGTTCGTTAAAATCTCTTCATAATGACACTGGATGGGTGACCAGTGAGCTAGACATATAAAACTTCCATTCTGCAATTTTCCTGATTATAATTAAGATTTGACTCTTAATGTTCAGATCCCTATACAAAAAAACCATACAGATGACCATGAGTCAGTAAAGAGTACGTATCCCTTTAATAATAAAATAGTACCGTTGTCTCTGTCAAAATACACAATTGGAGCCTGTTATTTACGAGAAATATACCAAAATACACACAGAACAGCTTTAACAATCATGCAATCAAACTCATCGGAAGACCCAATCGTCTCCCATCAGAGGTCAAATTTTACAGCAGGAACGCACACACCTGTATACCCAGAGAAAACAGTTGGAAAAAATATCTTCTACAAAAGTTTCCACAAAACGAATGAAATCGAAAGAGACCAGACAAATGAAATGAAGTCCATATCAGACAATTCAGAAAAGACACTGGTCGCGTTTAATTAAGAACAAAAAACGCTTTTGTTTGAACACAAATCTTAAGCACAGTATCATGTAAAGTTCGGTATTTGACTACGTTTCAAATATATCCAACACAACCGGATCATGCTCTGGCTTGCACACCTTGTCCATACCACACAATCCACCTCCCACCCGGTTCACGCATTCATCGGCAAATTTCACGTGCAGTAGCACTGTTACACCGGTTGTGCCAGTGATAACACCGTACCGTTCATATTTGTGTCCGGCAGGACAATACCTATTGATGTAGAGGACAACAAAGGTACCGACCAACACTCCATTTCACCTCTACCCTTCTGTTTTCACCGTCCATCGCATTCTTTTTACAGTCGATTAACAGATGGTCGTAGAACCATGGTGGGCTGTCTCGCTGATCTGCTTGGATTGTCGAAAGAGTGCAGTCGATTTCCGGGGTCTCACACGTCGGGAGAAGTCTTCCCCCTTTGATAATACCCAATCCGTGAAGCCTGCGTTTGTTTCGCAGACTTCTCATTTTCTGCTTGAAGAGCACTTTTTTCCGTACAGTTAACTTAACCGTGGATCTATTATCAGCGGCGAGGGATCCAAACGAGAAATCCTCGCGCGGGCAGCAAAAACAACCTTGGCATTGTCCAGACTAAAACCTGCATGGAAGGACAAGAACATCTCCACATCGCTTATGTTAACTTTAACACGGTAAAGTTTGACACTGACTGGCATGATCATAAAGAATTAATTGAAAGTGAAGAAACGTATGCACGAAAATATGTTTCATTAAAACAAAAAAACAAATTAAAACAAAAAGATAACAAAACAAAAAAGCCAGTTAAAAGTATGTGATCATAATGTCTGCGTATTCATTAAATATTCTTAATACACTAGGATACCATCATATATATAAATGATGATTTTTATGGGAATGGTGGCAGTTATTCATACTTTTCCTTTGTGTATGTATATGTTTTTGATTTGTGTCCATCGCTCCTTTTTATGATTTGTCCTTTATTCTGTCCATAGTTTAGTTATATTTTCCTTTATCTTCTCAATTGTGAAATATTGTGTATGTAGAGAAACTTGAATGGAAAATAAAAGTGTATTTGGAGGAGGAAAAAAAAAAACTATAGAATT
Organism: Conus betulinus; assembly: GCA_016801955.1. Classification (NCBI taxonomy): domain Eukaryota; kingdom Metazoa; phylum Mollusca; class Gastropoda; order Neogastropoda; family Conidae; genus Conus; species Conus betulinus. The sequence goes on along the minus strand of JADBJO010000224.1, from coordinate 856,430 downwards.
TATCCGAAAAAAATAATCTCCATGAAACGCAAGATCAAGCTCCATTGTGCACAGGAATATTCCGGAGCTAGGACCTTCACAGCGGATCTGGACAGTAGAATCCAGGCCATGGAAAATGACATGTCGCCGCCAGATACTAAGCATCAAATGCGCTGATCATATCACCAGTCAACAGATACATCAAACGCACTGGAGGCCGCACATCAGACTGTACGAAGAACTACTGACATCAGTCAGGGGGAAACGTCATGTTGGTATGGCCATGAAACATGATCCAGTGGCATCGCTCAAACAGTCCCGCGCCACTAAACGTTTGAAAGAGGGAGACGGAGGGGAAGAGACAAACGATGAACAGGAAACGTTGCAGAGTGGTCAGAGAAATCCTTGGCAGAGACCAAGGCCTTGGCATACAACCGACAGCACTGGAAGACACTGGCGACCTGTTGGCAAGTGTGGTGCCTCAGTGACTGCCCACGGAGTCAAGGGAGGAGGAGGAGGAGGAGGAGGAGGAGGAGAAGAAGAAGAAGAAAGAAGAAGAAGAAGAGAAGAAGAAGAAGAAGAAGAAGGGAAGAAGACACTCCGGCGATGATGGGCGATCAGGTTCGGGTCCCCATCAGTCTGAACAGGTCGCAGAATAATTCTTCACAGTCCTGCATTAGCCCTGATGGGGCCTCCCCGATCGACTAGTCGACTGGACTTCGAACAACATGAACTAAATGATCTGTTTCTTCGAGGACACCATTAACAAATCAAGCAAGAACTTTTTTTGTTCTCTTAACTTTCATGTGGTAAAGAGAATAAGTTTCAAATTCATAATATAAAATATAGTAAATGGAAATAACCGTAAATCCATTTGATAGCCAGCAAAATATCTTTTATATTTTTCCTCTGTTTTCTATCGTTGTTAATGTTATCGTTAATGTCTTTTTTTTTATTAAAAAAAAAACCCTCAATCATCATCGATAATTTGTAGTTTGGTCTATCACTTCTTTCAGGGTGCTTACCAGCATTCTCTCTCTCTCTCTCTCTCTCTCTCTCTCTCTCTCTGAGAATTACCGGTGACTGCCCCTATAAACCAATGGGCGATCATCTCTCGGAAAACCATGTCAAGAAGGAAGAAAAGAGTGGATGAGTAGGCGGGGGAGCCATGGGGAAGGAAACATGAGGGTTGGAGTGGGGAGTGGAGAGTGGGGATGGAACCGAATGGGTGTCGTCTTTGTCGATCACAGGCAAAACGTCAGCGGAGCTGTTCCTGAAAAAGGTGTGTGTGTGTGTGTGTGCCAGTCCAGTTAACCGACGAACGGACAGAGGGGGACCATGTGCGTGTGTGCCACGCTAGGTCTGTGCCTTGCTGTGCTGTCACTAGGAATCATTTCAGGTAAGCTCGTCTTCACAGTTCCATGATAACCTGAGTTCTGTGAGCTTGGATAGCATACTAATTGAGCCAACTTTGAGCATAATGATTACACGTTTATCATTCTTGTGTTAAACCTTTAGGCTGCGTATATAGTGGCTGGTATTGATTTTGTCAACTGGCCGTTCTGTTTAAAATTTTAAGATCATTCGGTAGTCTAAGTAACCTGACTTTAATAATTTTGTACGGCAGCAAAATCCCCAGGACTGTCCCCGTAACATTAACACACAGTTTGATCGTTGTAAAACATGCGGGCGCGGAATCGTACTTCAGTGTAAAAAGCTTTCCCACACCTCTCAAGGGATACACTACTTTTGAACATAATCTACCTATGTTCAAAAGTAGTGTATCCCTTGAGAGGTGTGGGAAAGCTTTTTACTTCCGTAATCTTCACTGACATGATTTTTGATCTAGATCACTGACATGTAAATCTTATCACTGAGATAAGGGGGGAGCGGAATGTTCAGTGTTCGTTTCATGCCCGAGTGTGCCTTCGTGGTCAGACTTTACACCCGGTCGTTGCTAACTTTCAAAGTGGTATTATTTGCCCATAACTTTTTGTTTTTTTGTTGGGATTTTTTTTTTTTTTTTTTTAGATGTGATCACTTGCTGGTTTGTTTTGGTATTGTTTTGAAGTTTTCGTTCCAGTTGGCTTTTGTGTGTGTGTGTGTGTGTGTGTGTGTGTGTGTGTGGTCTTGTCGCTTTTGTGTTGGGTTTTAGTTTTTGTTTTTTGTTTTGCATGTTTCTTTTCTTCGTCTCCTCCTCCTCCTCCTTTCTTTTGATGAAAGAGAATGGGATATTGAGATATGTTGGGAGCAGAGTTGTTTCCCCGCTTGCTTTTTTTTTTTTTTTTTTTTTCTTAACTCTCAACTACCCTCTCTACTTGACACCGGTATTTAAACGGCGCTCTCACCCAACGTTTCGTTTCTTTTTTTTTTTTTTTTCTTAAACACCGTCGCACCCAGGCTAGTCCATTGGCTCTCCGAATACCAGCATCTTGCAGAAAATGAGTCTGATCGCCGCAAGGACCTCTAGTGACAAGAGATACTCCACTGTTGTTTAGTCAGATAGATGATGTTCCGTGGTACCTGTTTTATATCAAAATACGCAGGTCATCACTTCTGATACTCCTGCTGACGACACTTAACCACTTTGCCGCTGATACAGATCGAGAGAGCATCCGCCTGTTTCCTTTTTCGAGTTTTGTTATGACTCAAGCGATATAAAAGGCCCTTTTGAACCTGCAATCGCAGAACAAGGAACCTTTGCTTTAAAAAAAAAAAACAAACTACGACACACACACACACACACACACACACACACACACACACACACACACACACACACATGACAACGTCAACATCGTTATCTACGAAATCAGTTGATAGCAGGAGGTCTTAACTAACCATAAAGCAGATGAAGCTAGGTTATTCTGAGAGCACCGGCCTTCACGCTTGATTTATCACCCACAGATCAGGAAGCGTGCGTGTTAAAAGATTGTCACAGACCTGTCGGTAGCATAAAATACACACGACAGGGTCGCGTGGCAAACAGAGACTACAGAATCGACAGCTCAAGGTTCACTGTGTGCATACAGTGTTCACGGGCTCACTGTCATGTCGACAGACGGCGATAAAGATTGCATGCTGTGGATTTGTAACGAGAAAAAACAAACGTAACGACTTTTGAGGATACAGGTAACCGAACGTGCCGCAAACGCAGGCCAAAAAAAAAAAAAAAAAAAAAAAAAACGGTAAGCAAAAGTAAAGATTGAAGGGAAAAAAAAATGGATGGGCCCATGGAGTCCGGCTGGATGCTATTGTCCTTAAATTGAACAGACTACAGCTCTGGTACTGCCTAACTTAGAAGTAGTTTGCATTGTTGAAAGGGGATAGACAACTGTTGTAAAGCACGCCCATACCATGCGGACGATGGTCTGGAAGCAGCTTGTCGCGAAAAACTTGTTACCATCCCACCATCTATGTTCCATTTCAAATAAAGTTGAAGCTAATGTTTTTTTTTTTAAGTAAAAAAGAATGAAATGAATTTTTAAGACAACTGAAAATGACAAAATGTGTCGTCGTCGGATTTCCATGTCATCAGTATCTGTGCTGTCAACTGATGCGCTGTTGTTGTTGGCCACGTTGTGCACGTGCAGTTGTCTGACGATGTCTGTGAACAGTGGGCAGCTTCCTGGCGGAGTGTGACATGCCGGCGTGCGGCAGGCCCGACCGCCAGCCGGCCAGTTTCAGAATTGTCGGAGGGCAGGTTGCTACGATGGAGTCCATGCCGTGGATGGTGAGTCAGTTTCTGCTGTTTATTTTTCAAATGTCCAGGGACAAAGAACGTGTATGTGTACCAGCAGCTCCAATTAAATCTTTTACAAAAACAAAAAGGGGGGGGGGGGGGGGGAAAGAGCACTTATGTACACAATAATTTTGTACAGGAGATAAATCACGAATAAAATTATTGTAGGCCTATATTCCACATCCTCTGCTATTGGGGAGGAGGGGGTACATTTTCATACAAAACATAATTATAACCACAGTAATAAAGTACAGATTCCACCATTGATTGACTTACAGCCACTGCATCCTAATAAAGCGTCATGAAAATGCAGCATCGTATTAACACAAAGCTTGCTTCTTAAAGACTTGTATGGAAATGGCATAAAATTTCTCTCGCAGCTTTTTTTTTTCTTTGTATTAATTCATCACAAAAGTCACACTTCAGTTTAACATGGACTTGCATGAGACGGACGTGGAATACATCTGAAAATCACATACCACAGACGACGAAAATAACAAATACGTATTCCTTCATCCATTGTGCTTTCATACAATGGTTATAAGTATTGAACAATTGTCGTCAGGTTTCCATGTACACTATATGTGAGATCCCCAAACCGGATTCCATCGTCAAGAATGGTTTTTTAATCAAGTAGGCAATCCGCCGATGTGATTATTGTAAAATTTTCCGTCACTGAAAACATAAGCTATTGTTTATTGTTGCTTCAGTTCAACAGTTTATCTTCACATCTGCTCAATAAAGAAACGCTTTTTTAAAAGTAAGCCATGGAAATCTGTTGCTGTCTCGAATGCGTTCAAAACATTTTTTGCCACTTGTTATTCTTTATCAGACTGGGGGGGGGGGGGGGGGGGGGGGGGTGGCATCTGAAGCTCCTGTATTGATCATACGTGAACATTGTGCTTCATGCTTTGAAATTTATATGATAATGTTATTCGTAAAAGCATGAGGCAGAACACGAATGTTTGCATATTTAGATATAAATTGGATAACGTGTAAGTGTCTCCAAAATGAAATAGCCAGCGTTTTCTTTAGCTTTAACAAAAATTCTTCAGAGCACATAAATGGATTTTTTTCTAACATGAATAACAGCAAATTTAACCCAGGCAGTTAAACACAAATAGGAACAAGCTGCTTTTAACAAGGCACCATCACAAATTTTCAGTCGTGCAAATTATGTAGTAATGCTATTCTTCTTACTATGCTTCCAAAATGTTTACAAGCAGTTGTAAAACTGTCAGACAGCAAAAAAAAATAGATACAGCATCCCTAAACAGTTACAACTTGGTCTGTCTTAAAACGGGAGACAAATGATCTTTCAATGAGAAGGAAATGGCTGCTGCTAAACAAAAAAGAACAAACTGCTTTTCAGTTGAACTGAAGTTGTTTGGATGCAGTATCGTATAGCCTGTGAGTCTGAAGACCATCTAGTTGTGAGGCAGTAAATTTGTTCGGTCTCTTAACAACAGAATAAAAAGAAATTAATATTGTCTGGAGAGAGTATTGCATGGTATCTGCCCTTCTTGGTTATTAGTTGAGCTGTATAATTCATTGATGGACAGAAGAAAACAGGTCTACAAGTTTGTCTTGTTTCACACCTCTTGGGCAAACTATATAACCTGTAAGATTCTCACCACATCTTGCCCTTTCTTTTGCGCTATTGAATATTGTCTCGATACATCAGTATGATAATACTACCAAACCTTTCTTTAACTTTTGTTGCTCGTGATGGCCAGAATAATGTGGGCCGTGCTGAATCAAAGGCTTTTTCAAAGTCGGTGAAGATCTCAGGTAATATGCAATCCCATGAAAACTGTTGCTGAATGATTGCTGAAAATGTGCAAATTTGATCAATTACCTTTCTCAAAACATCAAGTAGTCTACCTTTCTTTTGTTGAACCCATTGCTGACATCACTACAATTAACTGTGGAACATTATAATGTACTATGACATAATCTAACTGTGCAATCAAGAAAGTGAGCGAGGAGGCTGATCGGCATCTTAAAGAGAAAAACAGTGTTCGTACGGTGCTGCTCATCTTGGTGACTAAATGGAGGAGAGAGAGAGAGAGAGAGAGAGAGAGGTAGTGTAGAATGGAGATGAAGGAATAGAACAGAAAATGAATGCATGCAAGCGATTGTTCACAACACATTGTCATGGGACTATAACGCTGATGATGATGGCAATGGTGATGAGAATGCAGAGCTGGTTGTTGTTGTTGTTGTTGTTATCCCTCTTCTTGTTCTTATCGTACTACTACTACTACTACTACTACTGCTGCTGCTGCTGCTGCTGCTACTACTACTACTACTACTACTACTACTACTACTACTACTACTACTACTGTTAAGAACATTTATACGCCTAATCAATTGAAAATCCTTGGCGTTTACTATAAGCAAGAACAAACGAGAAATTACAAGGCAAGTAAATTAGAACGACGGGTCAATACACGACGAAACAGTAAGTCCGCTTCACGCACGTCCACACGCGTAGCTCCACCCAGCCTCGTCCTCCCACACTCCTCCTGCAGCCCATCACCCACATCTCAAGCAAAAACAAGAAAGAAAGGCATCCAGAACACTTCTGGTATTCCTGAAAACGGCAACGGCACAGGTATGTACATGTCAGTCAGATGGGGTAAAAAAAAAAAAAAAAAAAAGCGTTCAAGTTCGATTTAGAATAGGACACAGTATCGGAGTTGACGTGAGAGAGAGTTCCATATGAAAGGAGTATGAGAGGCCAAGGAACGCTGACCAAAAGCTTTAGTACGAACAAAATGAATTAGGGGGCGACGAGTGTCGCGGGAAGAACGGGGTTCATGTGATGGGATGAAACAAGCGCAGCAGATCAGATATAAAGCGCGGTAGGCTTACGACTCAAAAAGCTTTATTGCAGAAACAATGTTGAAAGCTCCCTCCCTCTCTCTCTCTCTCTCTCTCTCTCTCTCTCTCTCTCTCTCTTCTCTCTCTCTCTGGTTTCCAATTCTTCCAGGGGCTATTTTTACCGTGAGCTGTAAAATTGCAAGGGTGAAAACGGATAACTTCACAGTGCAAAGATCAAAGTGCAAAGTTAAGATTACAGGCAAACGTTTTGCTGACTGCGCCACATCTCTAGGGCAAAGCTGACTGCTGTGCATGTAAAACTCGAGGTCTTCTGTGCCTGTGTGTGTGTGTGTGTGTGTGTGTGTGGTGTGTGCGCGTGTGTGTGTGTGTGTGTGTGTGTGTGTGTGCGTGTGTGTGTGTGTGTGTGTGTGTGTGTGTGTGTGTGTTTAAAACCAGTTTTGCCATAGCAACAATGTTGAGATGGGCTCATATTTTGTGGTACCAGAAAATCTGCGACTATATATGACAAGCGTCAGACTTCTTGGCTCACTTTCTTTTTTTTTTTTTTTTTTTTTTTTTTTTTTTGTGTTTTTTTTTTTTTTTTTTGTTTTGTTTTGTTTAGTGCATGCACTCGCTATACTTTTAAAAAGTAATAAAACGCACAACGCAGTCTAGTAAAGAAGAGGGTTTGAGCAGCTCCTTAGTATAACGTTTGAGAGCGTCCTGTAAGAAGGAGCCCTGTGAACTGATGATGGTGGCGATGATGATGTCTGTTGATTGCTGGGCAGGCAATAATCGTGCGGTGTAACTACATGGTCTGTGGAGGGGCCATTCTGAACGATGAATTCATCCTCACCGCCGCCCACTGTCGCGATGCGTAAGTGATCCTGTTGACTCGTCGACGCATCCTCTGGCTTCGTTTATCATCGGCGTTGTCATTGTAATTGACTTTCGTCGTCGTCGTCAATGTCAGCATCATCGTCGTAGTCGCCACATCGTTTTCATCATTTTGCACGTCGTCGTATCTGTTTTACTAAACGTCGTCATTGGCATGATCATCATGGTTGCCATCATGGTTATCATCGTCAACATCACCTCGATCAGCTTCATGACAATTTCTTTTCTTCTTGGTAATATGGTCATGATGCTTATCAACGTCACCGTCGTCAACATCGTAATTTTTGCGTGTGGTCGTCATTTGTTTTCATCATCATATCATCTGTTTATCTTTCTCTTTTGCTGTTTTCATTATCATCATCCTCATCATTGTCATTGTCATCGTCATCATCATCTTATATCATAGTCTTCAAAATCGTCATCACTTTTGCCCATGGTCCTTTTGGTCATTTTATCATCATCATCATCATCATCATCATCATATCGTCGTCGTCGTCATCCTATATAGTAATCTCGATTGTCTCCTTTGTTATCGTGCTCATGGTGTTCTTTGTGATCTGTGTTATTCTTGCATGATTATTGTGTGTAGCTTCGCTTGTATCTGAAGCTGCAGATTATCAAAAAAAAAAAAACAAACAAGTTCTCAGAACCAGGCTGTTTCAGGCAGTGTTGTTTGCATCTACCCACTTTTGGGCATTGAAAAGAACCAGCTTAGTAACAAATAGACCGCTAGTAATAGGAATGGCACCATCAGCAAAGCGACGCATTTCCCAACAGAAAAAAAACGGCGATCAGAGGACAGAAACACATAAATTAGATCAGCTCAGTTTAGGAAGACAAAAGTTTTTGACTTATTGAAATTTGCATTTTAACCAGTTAATTGATAATTAATTAATTAACGTTTGTTCTTTGAAACAGAAGATATTTTTTACTGCACAGTGTGGACGCACGCTCTTGTATTAGAGAAACATTTGTTTGTGGTGTGTACTAAAAAAAAAAATGACGGATGTGTAAAGGGAAAATCATTCTGTGGAATGTTTTTCCCAATTTCTAATAAGTCTTGGGTGCGTCGTTAAGAGTGATTTGTCTGTTGCTCATGACTTTCACTATAGTAAATATGCATGCATGTATTAACATGGCACTCGCTCTGTGTGGGTGGGGGTGTGTGTGTGTGTTTGTGTGTGTGTGGCTGCGCGCGTGAGTGTGCACGCAACTGGCTGCACAAAACAGTGATATCAATATAATTCTATTCAATGGAAAAAAAAAAAAATTAATTAAATCAAATGCAAAACGAAATGCATTGCAGAAACTAGCGACTTTTGGAAATAATATAAAAAGAACATCACAAAGTAAGTCTTAAAGCAGGTCTACAAAGAGACTGTGTGTGGGCATATACTCTTATGAGCCGGAGGGGGGTCAGTATGTGTGAGCGCATGGATATATGTGCGGAAGATGTGCACTGTAGCTTTAGGACTTGCCTGCGGTT
>JADBJO010000224.1:837500-845000 GCA_016801955.1 Conus betulinus | reverse complement strand
ATACACCCGAAGGTACCAGCGAAATATTGTCCTCGACCGCCAAAATCATCAGCTGGGAACAGTCGGGTGATGCAGGATTGCTCCCGGCTGATTGGTCTGGCAGCTGAGGACAGTACTTTCTGGGGTCCCACTGGTACACAGTCGGATGTATCTCTTTCTTGGCACCATCTGTTTCTCGGAAGGAATACGACCACACACACAAAAGCTGCTACGCAGGCTTTCTAGAGTGAAGAGGAGCTGCGTGCTTCCGTTCAGAACTCGTTACGTGACAAATCGACTGTTACATCCCTGCTCGACTGTCGGCAAAAGGAATCTTGAATCACTGCTGCAGCATTACTCGACTTAAGAGGAAAGGTAACCTTGCCACCTGGGGTTTTCTATTTCAGGAGTACAGTTAAACAAGCAGAAAGTTGAACTTTACCCAGTAGCAGTAAAGACTGCAAACCAAGGCTCTTTTTACGAAAAAGGGATGTCTTAGACATGCCATAATACGAAACGGAGCCCAATTGACCGTTTACAGATTACAATCTTTCAACGTTGCCCAAACCCATTATCAGCGTGTAGCACAGTTTTCCCTAAGTTCAGTTCCACGCCATGAAGACGCCAGTGTGTTTATCTTTCACTCGTCCACCTCGTTAAAAAAAAAAAAAAACCAAAGGACACCAAGTACCCTAACATTCCTGCTCAGCCAGAGGTGCTAGATTTCCACCTGATCTCCAAAAAGGCCGTAGATGGCCTGATGGTCTTGCGGGCACCCAGCACCAGGAAAGAGGGGCTCCTCCCTGGAGCCTTGGGACCAAGTGGGCGAACATGGTCCACACCCATGACCTGTCCGGGGAAAACAACAGGTCTTCTATGGATACCTCTTCCCTGCCTGGGTTTTCTGGGTCTATGAACTTGAGACAGAAACCATTTGAAAACACTTTTCTCGTCAATCAGCTTTGGAAAACGAGCGAGTCATGGGCAAAAAGAAAGAAAAACATTTTTTGCCCTACTCGGTTTCGAATGAATTTAGAAAAGGCACCCTGAAGAAAAATGTATTAACTTTCAGAATTTTCGGGACCCTTTATTTACGCAAACGCTGTTGGACCGATTTTCAAATTTCTGGAGCCCCTCACCTAAGCTTGCCGCCAAATGGCCGTGGGTTGCCATTGTCGGAGATATTTGGCCCCTGGCTGCGCTAATCAGAAGATTCTGTACTGACAAGCCAGGCGAGTTCTGTTAAACACTTTTCACGCCAGTTGTACGGCAAAAGCTCGGTCCAAAATATTCAATCATTTAAGAGTAGACTTAGCCAACAACACTGACACCAACATTTATCAATTAAAAAATAATGATAATACGAGGGGGGAAAAGGCCTGCAACACATGTGTAAGAGCATTTTGTACAGGCATTTTATAGATTCAGGGAACTGACTTGACGTGAGACCAGCTTTAGATTTTAATCTCTGTATACTTATGGTTTCCATAAACAGCAAAAGTTGATCAAGCAAGCAAGCAAGGCTCCATTGTTGTAGCGTTACCAGGAACCGTCTGCTAGTTGACGGTGGTTGGAAATGGCCGTAGAATGTCAACGAGGGTGCGCTCAGTACATCGAATACCTTGATGAAAGGTGTTTGGAAAAGAAAAAAAAAAGTGAAGAAGAAAGAAGCGTGTATGGACAGAGGGGGATGGGTGCGTGGGGCAATAGGGAAGGAGGGGGGGGGGGGGGGGGGGGTCGCGCAGCGGTGAGCGAAAGGGGTGGAGGGAGGAGACTGAGCGGGAAGGTGAAAGGTCCACACACTTTGACCTACTTCCGATCACGTGTTTTTCCGAACAGCGTCAGTCGATGATCAGTCCAGCAAGGTGGGGGAGACAGAAGGGGAGCAGGGAAGAGTGGGCGGTAGAAGATCGGGGGGGGGGTGGGTGGGTGGTGGAAGGAGGGTCGGGAGAAAAGGGGAAGGGTAGATATGGGGGGAGAGAGAGGGACCAGGAGGGGAGGTGGGAGGGGGGAGGTGAGCAGGGGAAGGAACCCAGGCCGAACGGTTGTAGACGAGGTACAATCTCTCCGACCTGCTTCCGACCACGCCTTTCTGGAATCCGGGATCGGCATAAAATTTATGAACTCAGTATGTTACGGGACATTTGTTAACGACTGGCAAGGAAGGGTAGGTAGGTATGTTGGGGGGGGGGGGGGGGGGGGGGGGGGGGGAAGAGAGGGGACTGAGGTCAGAGGTATTGTCCCGTTCCCTGTCTTCAAAGATCAGTACCCTGCCGCGGGTAAAGTACTGTTTAGCGAGGTGAAGTTTGGGACCATCTGTTGCTCCGTGTGTGTGTGTGTGTGTGTGTGTGTGCACGTGTGTGTTGCGCGCGCGCTGTTTTGTGTACGTGCGCACGTGCTCATACATTTAGGCGCATCGGTATGTCTTTTACGGCGCGTGAGTGTGTGCGCGCGCGCGCGCACACGCGCATATTTGTGGACATTTGTGCGTGCGTACGTGCACACACATTCAGGCACATCGGTATGTATCTTTATGCGAGAGAGAGAGAGAGTGTGTGTGTGTGTGCGCGCGCGCGCGCGTGCGAGTCCGTGCGTGCGTGTATGTATACATGTGTGTGTGTGTGTGTTTTTGCGTGTTGCCATGTGTTCATCTTTTTGTTGGTAGGTGTGTGAGCCGTTTTGGTATCTGTAGAACCACTATAAAAGTCCCAGTGTCTTTGAAGTCGCCGTACATGTGACATTGGTATATCACTGGTCAACAGAAACGCGTGCTCATAAACTGTTGGTGGGTGGGAAGGAGGACGGAGTGAGAGGCGTTGGGGCGGGGAGGGAGGGGGGAGGAGGGTGAGGGGGTGAAGATCTATGCACGAAGCTGGATCTGACGACGCTTTTCGAACATCCGGGAACTGTCAAGAATCATTTCAGTAAACGCGCGTGTGAAAGGGGCGGGGGGAGTTGGGGGGGGGGGGGGGGGGTGAAAAGGGGAAAGAGAGGGGAGGGGTGTGGAAGAAAAAAAGGTGGAAGAACGGAAGGAGAAGTCGTAGCAAGCCTAGCTCCCCTGTCTGAGCGCTTAGGATGCAGGTCAAAGGTTCGAATCTCGTTGCAGTGCCCGCCCGGTTCAAAAACTTGTTAATTTTGCTGTCCGTCTTGATGCGTTGTCGTTCTGTTGGTGCTTTTGTAGTATTAGGTAGGTCCCTTCTATATCCCTGCCCTCTCTCCTCTCAGGAATGCCTGCGCGCGCGTGTGTGTGTGTGTGTGTGTGTTCGTGTGTGTGTGTGTGTGTGTGTGTGTGTGTGTGTGTGTGTGTGTGTGTTGTGCGCCCGCAGTAGGACTCGAACTCGCAACATCGGGTGCACGGAACGGCTCTGTGAGTGTGTGTGTGTGTGTGTGTGTGTGTGTGTGTGTGTGTGTGTGTGTGTGATCTTGGACGCCCTCAACAGGAGCCGAACTGATAGCATGTGAGTGCGTATGCGTGTGTATGTGAGTGCGCATGCATGCCTGTGTGTGTGTGTGTGTGTGTGTGTGTGTGTGTGTGTGTGTGTGTGTGTGTTTTTGTCTTTGTCTGTGTATATGTCTGTGTGTGTGTGTGTCTATGTGTGTATGTGTGTGTGTCTATGTGTGTGTGTCTGTGTGCAGCTCACTAAACACCTATTCCCTGCGGAAGCTGACGGTGCCCATACTGAGCGACGAGAAATGCTCCCTGCCGGACTGGTACGGGGACTCTTTCTACCCTCCCCTACCAGTTCTGTGCCGGCTTCGAGGAAGGGGGCAGGGGGACGCTTGCTCGGTAAGTAACCTAACACATGTCATTGCTGCTGCCGCTGGTGTTTGTGCGTTTGCTGCTACAGGCTGTTTGCTGAAGCCAGTGTGGGACCTGGGAGATGCGTCCTTAAGCCGACTTACACCAGTTTGAGCAATGGAGATAGATTGTTGAGCCGACTGAAACCAGACTGACAAATGGAGCGAGATCGTTGAGGCGACTAAAACCAGTCTGACAAATGGAGAGAGATCGTTAAGCCGTCCAAAACCAGTCTGAAAAAAATGGAGATCGTTGAGCCGACTAAAACCAGTCTGAGCAATGGAGATAGATCGGTAAGCCGACTAAAAACCAGTCGAGAAATGGAGATAAGATCGTTGAGCCGACTAAAAGCCAATCTAATAGGCCTACATGAAGATTCATCGTGCGATTCAACTAAAGCCAGTTTGAGAGATGAAAATGGATCGTGAATTCAACTAAAGCCCGTTTGAGATAAATGTTAGCGAACCGCCCAGAGAAACGTGGACAAACGAGTCACAATACAAAACACTACGCGTTTCGACCTCATAGGTCTTTTTCAGGTGAGACAGAAACGAATGAAATAACGAAAATGCACTTAGCTTTGATCGCTTCAGATCGCTTCAGAGTTCAGCGCAGGGAAGAAGGCGTTGAATGAACCTCGTTCTCATTCAACGCCTTCTTCCTTGCGCTGAACTCTGAAGCGATCAAAGCTAAGTGAATTTTCGTTTATTTTCTTCGTTTCTGTCTCACCTGAAGACCTAAGAGGTCGAAAATGCGTTGTTTTGTCTTGTGACCCGTTTGTCCACGTTTCTCTGGGCGGTTCGCTAACATTTATTTAAGATTTGTTTAGATTTCCGCCTGCAATTGTCTCACTTTGCAACTAGATCGAAGGTATCGTTCAACCAACTAAAGCCTATCTGAAAAATGAGGACACATCGTTAAGCCGACAAAAAGCCAGTTTGAGAAATGAAGATTTACCGTTAAGCCTAGGCTACTAAAGCCAATCTGAGAAATGAAGATACATCGTTAAGCCAACTAAATCCTATCTGTAAAATGAGGATACATCGTTAAGCCAACAAAAGCCTATCTGGAAAATGAGGATACATCGTTAAGCCAACTAAAGCCTATCCGTAAAATTAGGATACATCGTTAAGCCAACTAAAGCCTATCTGTAATATGAGGATACATCGTTAAGCCAACTAAAGCCTATCTGTACTATGAGGATACATCGTTAAGCCAACAAAGGCCTATCTGTAAAATGAGGATACATCGTTAAGCCAACTAAGGCCTATCTGTAAAATAAGGATACATCGTTAAGCCAACAAAAGCCTATCTGGAAAATGAGGATACATCGTTAAGCCAACAAAGGCCTATCTGTAAAATGAGGATACATCGTCAAGCCAACAAAAGCCTATCTGGAAAATGAGGATGCATTGTTAAGCCAACGAGAGCCTGTCTGTAAAATGATAATGTTAAGAAGCTAGATCGTTAAACCGACTACAGCCAATTTGAAAAATAAAGACACGTCGTTTAGCCGAGTAAACCAATCTGAGAAATGCAGATACGTTTGTTAGGGCGACTAAAGCCATTTTGAGAAATGGGGACCTGTTGTTAAGCCGACGAAATCCACCTCGAGAAATGTTAGGGCATTAGAGCGACACTTCACGGAAAAATAGTTCGTTTCTGCATGGCACTCGTTGCACGTTCTTTCGTGCTGTGGTTTGTGTGTGTGCTTATGAGAATTCGTGAGAAATGTTAGGGCATTGGAAGTGTGGAGGGGGGGGGGGGGGGGGGGGGGGGGGGGGGGGGGGGGGAAGGGGGGAAGAGGGGTGGGGGGGGGGGGGGGGGGGGGGGGGGGGGGGGGAAGGAGGAGGAAGCGTGCATTTAGATGTACCACCAAGCATTACACCATCGCCCACGGAGACGTCCACTCCTCTGCTTGTCGCGTATGGCAGGGGACAGAATGCCGTGGACACCAATGTGAGTAATCTGTGAATGCATCCCTACTGACCCTTTCCTTTGAGATGATAATGATAATAATAAAGATGATGATGATGATGAGTATGATCAATGTGATAATGATAACGATTATTGTTTTAGACAATGATGAAGATGATGATGATGATGGTTCAGCATTTTTTTTTTCAAGAACGTGACAGGTCTCTCAAGGCTTCATTTTTCCCATGTACAGTTAACCAAAAAAAAATAAGAAAAAGAAAAAAAAAGCAAGCAAGCAGCTGCTCAGACGCTGCTTGGTAAATTATATGCAGACGTTGTACTAAATAGGCTTTCTGATTTTTAAAGTAAGGTGCTGGACTCTTCAGTTTTAACATCACGTCTGGATGATTTACAGCTATTGCAAGAGAACGCAAAGTGATCATGAGGGAGGAAGAGTGGAGTTTGAAAAAAGCTAGTGCGTTATATGTGAACAAAATACCAACATTGTTACCGTGAACAAAGAGTATGTATGAGTCCTGGTCGAGCGTTTTGCTTTGTTTTTTTTTTTTTTTTTTTGTAATCCAAATGCTTGTTCTAAGAAGGTGGGTTTGCAGTTGTTGCTTTTGGTTTTGTAGCCATCGTTACTGACTTTATTATTCATGGTATGTTAATGTCTTCTAATTACCTGTGAATTTTGCATATTTCGCACCGCTAACATCAAGTTTCATGAAGAACACTTAAAGAAAAAGGACTGACGGGTGAACGCTATCGGACTGGGTGACATGGACATTTGAAGTCAGAATATGGCTACAGAAAAAAAAAAAAAAAAAAGAAAAGTTGTCCCGTAAAATCAAGATTGTCTTCTCAAACAATGACAACAAAAAGCAAAGCACTTTATCACTTTCAGACATTTTGTCACTTAGGCCATCAAAGTAGCGGAACGGGGGGAGACGGGAGCGCTCGAATGGATCCTTTTCTTTTTTTTTTTTTTTTTTTGTTTGTTTTTGAGGGTTTTTTTTGTTTTTTTTTTTTTTTTTTTTTTTTTTTTTTATCAGCCCTTCTGTTGAAGATTGGACTTGAATCGCATACTTACTCACACTTGTGCACCTACACAATTTGTGTCTTTTGTGCACCATTTTAGTCTCAAAAAGTTTTCATCCATCACATCACCAAAAACGGACTCGGCGAATGAAATGTTGTGAAGAATATTTTATATTTCATGTGAAAGCCAGTTCATTTTTTGTTTTAATTTTAGTTCATAGCAGTTTTATAGACCTAATTCTGATCATGCTGAAATACAAACTACTATCGTTTTCCAAAGCAGAATATTTTCCAGTATATAGAGAACTTCCAGGTACGCCAGTTTCCAGAAAAAGATTCTGTTAGATGAAATACGCCTCAACAGCAAATTCATGTACACAAGCCTGCTTGCGCTTTCCGCAACCAGTTCCTGCGCTGGTTGTTAAATAAACATAGCATACACGTTACCTCATAATTCCTCGTTGATGCAGTGTTCGATGTAACAACTAACGACAAAAAAAAAGGAAAAAAAAAAAAAAAAAGAAGACGGTTTTTGTTGAAGCGCGTCCATCACCCGTTGAAATAGGTGCGCATCATTCCGTCCCGTCAAAAGTTCGTTATGTTTTGTCAAGCGCACGTAACCGAGAGATTCTGATTTTGAGAGTGATAGGAACATGCCAGAAAACGTGTGTCCTCATGTTGATGTTTCCAATCCATGTCACGCACTTTTTATGACTAATACTTCTGTGTAAATGTCCTCTGTACATTGTGTGTGTGTGTGTGTG
>JADBJO010000224.1:822500-832500 GCA_016801955.1 Conus betulinus | reverse complement strand
GCGCGCACACACATACACAACACACGCACGCACACACGCGCACACACACACACACACACACACACACACCACGCATGCACAAACATGCGCGCACGTTTGAACACACGCATACATATATGCACGCGCGCGCGCCACACATACACGCACGCACGCATAAACACACACGCGCGCACGCACGCACACACACACACGCGCACACACACACACACACACACACACACACACACACACACACACACATTGAGCGCACAACACGTCGAGAGATGCAACGAATGGGTGGGTGCCATGCGCTGGATTCGAACTCGCAACCAGTGACTAGCGAGGTTGGTACTTCCGCTGAGCTCACGAGGCTAGGCACTACCCACGCGAAAGATTTTTTTATGATACAGTTAGGTTCAGGGTCCACCCGCCAAAAGCGATCAGACTGGGGCCTGGCTTGGCCCCAGGGGCAGGTCGTCAGACCCTTGTTCCAAGGTCCCGGGGTTCGATTCCACCCGAAAAAGCCAAGTTGGAAAGAATTTTCATTCCGGACTTAACAACTGTGCAGACTCGTTTTCCTTTCTTGGTTGTTCGGCTGAGACGTGAACGCATGCATATGCACGCGCGCTCGCGCACTCGCACACACACACACGCACGCACGCACGCACTCACACTCTCACAGTGGGAAGGGGGAGACGGGACCTGTCTAACAACTAGACCGATACCACCAAAACGCGTGTGTGTCTGTGAGTGACATATCGGACAGGTATATCAATCTCAGTAGAATGGAAGGGGAGGGGGAAGGGTGGAGGGGGCGGGAAAGGAAAAGAGTGGGGAGAACGGGTGGGGGGGGGGGTGGGAACTGTCTTAATACAAGACTGACGCCACCAAAACGGAGAACGCACTAAGATGGGCAGTCAAAAATGCTAGTCTTCCACATAGGACGCGAGCGTGATTCGAACTCGCAACCCACTGACTACGCGCTAAGTGCCAAACCACTCGGCCAACCAGACAGACACTTACACCCAAGACTGAAAGTCGATGTCAGTTTTTGACAGAAAGCAAGCAAACAAACAAACAAACGCCCATCTTGCATCGAATACGAGAAGATAAGTGATTGCTCTCGTTCTTCGTTTTCATTGTCCTGAATGCTGTTTATCATGCCTGAAGAAGACCTAAGAGGTCGAAACGCGTCGTGTTTTGTCTTGTAATTTATTTGTCCTTGTTTCTGGCGGACTCACCGAGAATCATTCTTGACACCTTGTTTCTGGCGGACTCACCGAGAATCATTCTTGACATTGTTTAAATTTCCGTTTGCAGTCACCTCACTGTAAAAAAAAAAAAAAAAAAAAAAAAAAAAACGACCAACCTGACGCTCGGGTTTTCATTGTTGCTGGTGGCGCGGTGGTGGTGGTGGTGGTGGTGGTGGTCTTGGTGGTGGGTGGTGGTAGTTGTAGTAGTCTTCGGTGTGGTCGTGATGACGGTTGGTGGTGTGGTAATGGTCCTTTGAGGGGTCAGATGAGTGGTGGTGTGGTCCGGAGTTTCCTGATCTGTAGATGACCGACAAACTGTCCTTGTTTCTGCTATATATCTTCATCACTTTTGTTCTCCACTGTTCGACTGATGTCTGTTACAAAGTGAGTTGACTTAGTTAACCCCCACCCCCATCCCACCCCACCCCCCCTCTCTCTCTCTCTCTCTCTCTCTCTCTCTCTCTCTCTCTCTGCCTATGTGTGTGTGTGCGCGCGCGCCGTGTGTGTGTGTGTGTGTGTGAGAGAGAGAGAGAGAGAGAGAGAGAGAGAGAGAGAGAGAGAGAGAATGTGAGTGTGTATGAGAGTATGTATGTATATATTTTCTGTTTGTGTGTCTGTGAGTGAGTGTGTTTGTGTGTGAGAGAGTGTGTGTGTTGGAATTGAATTTAAAATCCCTCCATGCATTATTAGCACTGTAGACGCTGAAATGAAATTGGTCACCATTTACATACCCATCGTTAACTTAAGGACAAAAGAAAATGGGCGTATATATGATATCGTTGAAATATATATATTTTTTTTTTTAAGTAATGTGACAGCACAGAAAACATGGCTGTAGAGTGGACAGAAAGAGAGAGATTGTGCGCGAACCATGTATTTATCTCTGTGTGTGCATATGCCTATGAGAATCTGTGTATTGTGCATGTATGAGCGTACAGTTATTTCCCTTGACAGATACATTGTTCCCTTTAAGGGAAACTTCTCTTCTCCTCCCATGCCCTCTCGGAGGAAGTCCTCCCACGCCGTTGAACAGCCGTGCCGGGTCTCCTCTAATGAATGGCCTAACGGAAGATCTGATACTGTAAACTCCCTGCGGACTGCTGACACTGTGAGTGAACAGATCAAAGGCCTAGCAGAGAGAATGGGGTAACAAGGAATGAACAACGCGGTGCGTGTCTCGTCAACAAAAACATGGAAGACGAGATGGTCAACGCGAAGCGGTATTCTTACCGTCAAACGTGGCCTTGACCCTGCGGAGGAGTGGGTAGCGGCCATCGCCACAGAACTGACCGGAGAAGTCGTCGAAGTCCAGGTCCCAGAACATGGCCCCTGCCAAGTCTTTTTCCACGATATACGCCGCCTGGGATGAGAAAGCAGTGAAGTATGATACACACACACACAGGCACGCGCGCGTACACACATACACACGCATGCGAGCGCGCGCATGTACACAGTCACATGCACACGCACGCTCGTGCGCACACACATATACGTGCAAAGACACACACACACACACACACACACACACACACACACACACACACACACACACACGCACACGCACATACACGCACGCACACTCACGTTCACGCACACACACACACACACACACACACACACACACACACACACACACACACGTGCTTGCGCACACACATATGCACGCACATGCGTACGCATACACACACATGAACACACACACACACACACGCAAATAGTTGAACTGCTAACATTAAGTGAATAAAACCGAAAGACATCTCCTAAGGCCCACAAAGAGGGGAAGCATAATCAAAAGCATGGACTCGTTCCCATCACATCCGGAACTACAGACATCACTGGAATATCGCTAACATTTAATTAGTACCTCAACAGTTCGTCACTTCGCACGAAACCAGACCTTCAACAGCCGCGGCTGTTCACCGGTTTTTTTTTTACCTGCTTATCATCTGGAGTCAGTCGTCTGTTCATCATTTCCTTCTGTCAATATTATCGTTAATAATACAGCAACATTTCCGTCATTTTGTTCAGAATAAATGTCAAAGAACCATAACTGGTACAGACCTATATCTTGGTACGAGGGGGGTAGTGTACAGAAGAAGAAAGGAAGAAATCAACACAAGGTCCCATACTGCGCATTGTGAGTAAAGAAAAACAAACGTGAACGTTTATTCAGTAAATGAGTCAAACAATCGCATCATTGCACGCGTGAATTTGCGCCCAGAGAATCCACGAGAATTTCCAGTGGTGCGCAAACCAATTTTTGACTATTGTTCAATACTGCCTGTTGCCACACCCCCACCCACCTCCACTCCCTTTGTTCTACCTCCCCTTCCCTTCCCCCTCTCTCCGCCTTTATTTTCCTCGTCCTTCCCTCCCCTACTCTCCTAACCCAGCGCTCTCCGAGTGCATAGTACCAAAAATTCTTCCCAAACACGTAAGGATGAATCCTGTGTTGTAGGGGGTTGTATTTATTGTACTGTTAGCCTTTTTCATACTTATACATCATTCATCGAATTTTGCACGTGCCAGTACCTTCGCTCGGAAGCTGCGGGGGTTGTCATAGCAGACGTATTCCAGCGTCTTAGAATTCCAGGCGTAAGGTGCCTCCGAGGACTTCACGTAATCAGTGTTCCAGCTCGGAGTTTTCAGCATAGTACAAACCTGCTCGATATACAATTCACGTTTCATTGTCAGTACTGTCATCGTCGTCATCATGGCCGTCATTGACGTCATGATGTGTCATCGTCATTACCGTCATCCGCTACGGAAGCAGATTCAACACTGCAGCAGCAACAACAATAGCCGCGACCAGTAGAAGATGCTGTAGCAGCTGATTAGCATCGGCATGAAAGCAGTGGCAGTAGCATCAATAAAACTGTTAGTAAAATGTTAACGGTGGCAGCAACAACAGTTGCAGCAGCAGTAATCACCACAGCAATGGATACAGCATCACCGGCATCGTTTAGTAAACCCTATCGAGAGCAGCAGTATCAACAGCTACAGCTGTTTAGAATAGGGTAGCCATAGTCAAGTCTTATACATTATCAAAACTAGTTTGTTTATGCATATTGCTGCCAAATCCACAGACAATGTTATCTAACAGTTTCAGACCATGTGCTTTGACTTTTTCGCAACCCAAACGCGATTCAAGGAATACGTGCAGTTTAAAGTGTCATAAGATGGTGGTTTTGGAGTACTCAATTTACTAGGTTTTATCAAAAGGTTCAAAATTGTTCAGAATAAGGAAATTTAACAATAGCGTCCAGAATGGATGAAAAAAAATCATAGCACACATTCTCCTAGGTAGAAACAAACAGTCTTATGATGACAAGAGAGATATGTCAAATGTAAATGTAACTTTCTTTTTTGAAAAGATGTATTTGTATTTTGCGACACATTAAGCACCCATACAGAGTTTGACAACAAACACAGAAATAGCAGCTAAACCTGTTTTCTTTTACCAAAATGATATGCTGTGCTTTACAGTGTGAACAACTAAAAAAAAAAATTATGTTAATGATTCTCTGAACAAAACATGGTTGACAAACATGAGAGAATTGCGAATATCATCAAAGTATTTCAACTGTTTAAGTTGCGTTTAAAAAGGAAAACGGAATTTGAAAAACAAACACAACAATGAAAAGAACTGAACAAATTATACACGGTTTGAAACAAAGGACAAGCATGTGTTACAATCTACATTTGGAAGACATTTTTTAACAAAAAATTTTTTGATTAAAGACTTAAGACAAAATGGTCCCAGCTAAGATTATACTGTGGGATTTTGATATCAAACATTACGCTAAAAAAAAAAAAAAAAATAACGGCATATATTCATCTTGCTTACACGTTAAACTCTATCACAATCCCTTAGAAGAGTAGGCCCGAGAGCCGATAATATGGATGATACATACATGCTACCGTGCATCATGTGCGCTAATAACAGTCTGCATAGAGGCCGCTGGGTATGGAGCAGGATGATATCCCAACTGGAAGAAGAAGGAGGAGAAGGTGAAAAAGAAGGAGGAGGAGAAGAAGAAGGAAGAGGAGGAGGAGAAGAAGGAGGAGGAGGTGAAGAAGAGGAGGAGGAGGTGAAGAAGAAGAGGAGGAGAAAAAAAGAAGGAAGAGGAGGAGAAGAAGAAGAAAAAGGAGGAGGAGGAGGAGAAGATCTCCCCCCAGTCCCCATCCTTATCACCTACATTCACCTCCCACTACCACCACACTCTCCGCAAATGGCCCTACCTCATAATAAGCCAGCACGCCGTCGGTGCCTGTGAAGGGGCCCGGGGGGGAGGGGCGTCTGGTCCACAGATCCCCGGGTGGTGGTGCTGCTTGGCCGACTTCAGGATCCCGGTCCGTCCGTAGGTGGCCATCCCCAGGACCAGCTTCTCCGCGGGCGCCCCCTGGACTTCCCACTCCTCCACCAGCTTGTTCTGCAGCGGCGAGGATCTCCATCATCCATCATCATCGTCGTCGTCAACATCGTTGTCGTCATCATTGTCGTCGTCATCATCATCATCGTCGTCGTCATCGTCATCATTGTCGTCGTCGTCATCGTCGTTGTCGTCGTCATCGTCATCACATCCGCCACCATTTCGTGAGGTTATTTTTATCAAAGCCGCCAAGGACATTATATATCGCTTGCATCTGTTGGTTCGTTTGGTGGATTTGTTGATTCATAAGCAGGATTACGCAAACACTGTGTGTGTGTGTGTTCGTTCGTTCGTACTTCTGTTTAACGTCTGTTCACTTTGAGTGATATTAGACGTGAATGAAAGTAGAGAGTGTCTGACTGACTGAATGATGATTAGATGAATAAGACTGTGTGTTGTGTAAGCATGAATGTAGGCCCTTGTATGTGAGTGTGTACGTGTATGTATTTGTATAATGTGTCTAAACTGAACAATAAACATATCAATAATCTAATACAACAATTAGCGGGAAAAAAAAAAAAATAACATATAGCAAGAAAACACAAATCCTTCACTATCTTAAACAAAATGAGTAAGCTCAAAACTATCTAAACAAAATGAGTTAGCTCAAAACTATCTAAATAAAAACCCCAATCGGACTATGTATTAAGTATTCAGCAATTTCGATCAGCAGTGTGTGTGTGTGTGTGTGTGTGTGTGTGCTCGCATGTGTATGTGTGTCTGCGTGCGCGCATGTGTATGTGTGTGTATGCCTGTGCGTGCGTGTGTGTGTGTGTGTGTGTGTGTGTGTGTGTGTGTGTGTGTGTGTGTGTGTGTGTGTGTGTGTGTGTGTGTGTGTGTGTGTGTGTGTGTGTGATTTTCCTCATTCCCTAGTTTCTTAGGTACAAAACTGAGGAACACAGAAGGTATGGAAACCGTACGAAAGCAAATAATGCACACACAAAAGGTGTGAGGTGAAAACACAGGCCTGAGAATACAATGCAATTTTCATTCATACTAGTGATTGTAGTCGCCCGCCTTGTCACAACCCTCCCCCCCCCCCCCCCCCTCCCCCTCCCCTACACACACACGCACACTCGCACACCTCTCTTTTTTGAGCGCTATGTTATTATGGATAGTTGTAATAGAAGGAAGAGAGTTGTTGTGGCAGAATTAGTAGTTGTTATAGTAGCAGCAGCAGTAGTAGTAGTAGTAGTAGTAGTAGCAGCAGCAGCGGCGGCGGCGGCAGCAGCAGAAGAAGTAGTAGTAGCAGCAGCATCAGAGACAGTAGTAGTAGTAGTAGTAGTAGTAGTACCACTACTACTACTGCTATCATTAGTACGTTTGTGTGTTTTGAGAGAAAAACAGACAGACAGACAGAGGGAGGCACAGACAGACAGAGATAGTCAGACAGACAGAGGGGGAGACAGACAGACAGACACAGTCAGAAAAATAGACAGAGGGAGACACAGACAGAAAGGAAGACACATAGACTGACAGACAGAAACAGACGGGCGGACAGACAGACACAGACACACAGACAGACACGGACAGACAAAGAAAGAAACACTGACCATGCTGTACCGTCCCTGCTGCCAATGTCCGGGCAAGACCTCCCGGAGGGGACTCTGGTGGCCAAGGGTCACTGACCAGGGCCCCCACAGGTCATAGGCCATCAGCAGAACGAAGTCCACGTAGCTGAGACGGTGACACGCATGACACACAAGACGCACGTGACATAAACAATCCCAGGAAAACGTGGTCTGTTTGTTGATTGTTGAGGTGTCTAACCCCTACATGCTTTCAGTTTTTCGGCAGCTTATTTCCTTACCATGCCTTCAGAAACTTAGGTCTCTCGCTCTCAAAAAGGGCATCTTAAATATGTTTTTATCGTTGTTGTCCTTTGGCTTTTTATGCTGGTTTGGAAATCTTAGCGTGAAAAAAAAAAACATTTTTAAAACAGAGTGATTAATACATGTGGAAAGATTATTGGCAAAAATCAAGATAGCTAGATCAATTGTTTGGATGTCGAGTCACACAAAAGCTGTGAACCTTGCTACCGACAGTTCTCATGTTCTTTCAAAAACTACAATGTTCTACCTTTGGACGAAGATTCCAAATTCCAAAATTCAAGACAAATAGAACCAAAAAGTTTTGTTCCATCAAATTCCTGAATCATAAGTAAACTTTCAATAACATCCGGTTCAAAAAGCTTGTTTGTATATGTATGTGTGTGTATATTATTCTGTGTGTGCGAGTGGGTGGGTGGGTGGATGGGTGGGTGTGATATGTGATTTATGATTGTTGTTTTTATGGCACTCTCAATTTCTCTGTGGAGATGCTAAAGTATTTCTTGACTTGACTGACTTGACTTGACTTGACTTACCCACATTTCATTTTCTTTTTAATTTTCTGCCCTTCGCTGGCTGCTTTGGAGTGCTGTTGGATTCTGTTTTTAAATTCCAGACTGTGGCGTATTTCCATTTGATGCCAAGGGAGCACAGACACAATCAGCCGTGCCTTCCTGATGAGTCTGACCCAGCGGACGAAAGGTCTCGGAACAGGCGATATGAATGGATTTGTCTATGAGATGGACTACAATGGGTTTCCATATGCTACTAATGAAGGGTTTAAACATTCATGATATATTTCCCTACATCTTTTTTTTCTGTCCCAACCTCTGCGCCACCTCAGAGGCAGTGCACCCACGCCGCTCATTCCGACACCCTGTCTACATGGATTTCCATTTCGGTCTGAGACTACATGACAGGGCTATACTCTACGCTTCCTTTCATAATATATCCCGGCGTCAACCAGGCCCGAGAGATACAGGCACCTGCAGTGTTGGTCAGGAAATTTGAGCAACACTCTCAGAAACGATCATTAAGTGGATGAAACTCGACTGTGTGGTCCCAGTCTTCCCAACTGAGTCCGCAGCAAACTCAGCTCTGGGTAAGAGCTGGTCGGGGCAGGAAAAACCCACATGACTCTGATGGGATTCGAACCCACGACCTCCCAGCCGGAGTCCGCGACGCTAACCACTTCGTCACGGCGGCTGGTGTTTCCCTAACATCTTGTTGCTCTTTTTTTCCTGCCCTTTCGTATGATCACTCGTAAAAACTTCTTCAGCGCAAATAAATGAGCATTTTCACAATAAGCAGCAGAATCATAAAGGCCCCAAAGTTTCAGCTCCATACAGTGCGATGGGCTGTACCTGAGAGTCAAACAATTTCATGAATATTTTCAAAGATGTGTTTTCTAATTTTGATAGCTGTTGCATAATGCAGGGTAATGCACGCTTTTCTCTACTTGCAAGATCTTACACATGCAAAAGTGAAGCTTAATTTTGTTGAAAAATATGTACCCAAATATTTATATACGTTAACTACGCGCATCACCACTCCATTGTAAGTCCACTTTTCTCTCATTCCTAAATACCCCACCCTTTCTAAACACGATAATGTTGGTTTTTGACATGTTGACTTTTTAATTGATGTGAAGTTGCAGATCGGAACAAACTATTTAGTTGAGTTTGCAAGCATATAGCAGTTTCAGACATCAAAACAACATCATCAGCCAAAAGAAGTATAAACAACTCTAGAATGTCACAGGTAAACTGTGCACCATGTTTTCCAGGTTTAACAACTTCTAAAGTCAACTCATTAATGAAAAGAGAGAACAAAAACAGACTACACACATCCCCTTGTTTTACACCAGAGGTACATTGAATGTAATGAGTCATCGTACCTCCACACCGAACTTTAGCTTTTACATAGGAATACATGCTTATTATACACTTAAGCAGCTTACCATGAACGCCAGCTTTTAACACACAGAGAGAGAGAGAGAGAGAGAGCCAACGTATCGAGCTCTCTCTCTCTCTCTCTCTCTCTCTCTCTCTCTCTCTATATATATATATATATATATATATATCTGCCCACTTATCTATCTATCTGTCTATCTGTCTGTCTGTCTGTCTGAATGCCTGTATGTATGTCTGTCTGCCTATCTAGCTAGCTATCTGTGTGCGTCTTTACGTATCTGTTTATATACTATCCATCTATCTAGCTACTTCACTACCTTCCAACCAGTCCGTCTTATCTGTATCTATCTATTTCTGCCTATCTGTCTGTCTATCTACCTACCTACCTATCTATCTGTCTATCTATCTATCTATCTTTCTATCTTTCTATCTATCTATCTATCTATCTATCTATCTATCTATCTATCTATCTATCTATTCGTCTGTCTGTTTGACCAACTGTCTATCTATGCATCTATAAGTCATGTGTCTGTCTGTCAGCCTGTTTGTCTGTCTACCTATGACTGCCTGTCTGGTCTGTCTATTTCTATGTC
>JADBJO010000224.1:812500-815000 GCA_016801955.1 Conus betulinus | reverse complement strand
CAGGGTTGCAAGGGTAGCGCAGGGTTGCTTCCAGCATTGGTTCGGCAGTTGAGGCCAGTACTTTTCTCGGTTCCGATGCCGCCTTCGGGTATATCGTTTGCTTTTCTTCTTCAGCTAATGTTCTTGTTTTTTGTTTTGTTTTATTTTGTTTTTGTTTTGTTTTGTTTTTCTACGCACCGAATATAATCAGGTCATCTCACTGGTAAAAAGAGCCGAAGAAATCTATATTCTCATCATGAATTGTTGGTTTTTCCTCATTTCTATGGGCCAGTTGGAACTCCGCAAAAATGAAAACAAAGCTTCGTGTACAGAACTGGACCAGCCAGTGGAGAACTTTACATTTATGATGCAAAGGGGGAGGGGGGGGGGGGGGTTGGGTGGAAAATAATAATGGTTTACGGTCAATAAAGATTTCTTCGGGTTCAATACATCCACAACATTTTGTTTGTTTGTTTTCTTCTTATTGAAGTTTACCCGAATTACTGATAAAGGGACAGAAAATGAATCAGTGATTCGATTGGTTTATTTTCTTTTTTTTTCCTGTTTTAAACTCTGTCTTTTTCTGTTTATATACACTAATGTGTATTAGGCTGTGTAATTCGCCAAATTCTGTGAACTTCCTCACCATTAGAATCAATAGATGATGTTCGGAAATACACAGGGGAGGCAATCTGTGTTAGAGCTGGCATTCAGCGAGAGTGATCGTGCCGTTGTTATGAGACGGTCAATGCTACAATTAATAGCATCGACGTCTAATGAAAACATATTTGTCGAAAAGAAAAAAGAAAAAATTGCTTTGCTGTGTGTGTGTGTGTGTGTGTGTGTGTGTGTGTGTGTGTGTGTGTGTGTGAGAGAGAGAGAGAGAGAGAGAGAGAGAGAGAGAGAGAGTTCATATGTATAATAACTTCTTTTGAGTATTACTGCCTGTCATATTTCTTACTTACAAATTCAGTCAATGGAACAAAAACACCACAGGTGTACAAAACTTATGAGTACTTCACCGGTTGATCTAAGTTGAAAAAAAAGGTTTCGTATTGTAGATTTGCAAATCATTCACTGTTCTCATTAGAACGGTCAATACACCCCATATTGCAAATTTTGTGACTGGAAGTAAACTTCCCAAACACCTGTCAAAACACCTCTGTCCGCAATTTCACAAAAGGCCCAGTTCAGCGTGCCCGTCACAGATGACTGTCTCGTGCCCCAAACACCACCAAGAGAAGTTCTCTGACCCCAACTTCGAAACCTCACTAGATAAGTTCCCTTTGAAAG
Organism: Conus betulinus; assembly: GCA_016801955.1. Lineage (NCBI taxonomy): Eukaryota > Metazoa > Mollusca > Gastropoda > Neogastropoda > Conidae > Conus > Conus betulinus. The sequence continues at coordinate 813,728 of JADBJO010000224.1, read as the reverse complement.
ACAGCTTTTCTGTAACAAATTGCAAAGCCAATATCATTTTCATCAATAATGTGCCGGCTGTGTGCTTTATATTCAACATTAGAGTGTTTTGTGAATAAACTCACACTGCTCCTTGACGTAACGAAAACACAACGGAGAGAAATCATGAGGAGCTGTGACACCTGTGTATAGTGATTCTGGCGCGGCACACCTGTCATCTGTTGAGATAACCGATGGGAATAGGCCGGTGTGTTAAGTCATGCATCATGTGGTGAAGACCACGAAATCCCAGGTTCAGCTTCCTGATTCAGCAATTACGCAACATTATATAAAATAAGTGGACACGGAAGGGAAATAAAACAGGGGAGGGGGATAGTGGTGGTAAGGATGATTTCAAACGCACACAGTGAAAATTGCGGGATGAACATCTACGACTGAAAGAAACTCTTTCAATCTAAAATGCGCACTGGTGGAAAAATGAACGCAGGAATATTTGGGAATGGGGAGGGCTGTGAGGATTAGTATGGTTTGGAACGGAAAGAACCTTGTTAAAACTCTCTCTCAACGAACCTTCTTAATCTCTCTCACTGTCGGCGCGCACTGTTTATCTAATGGGGGTTGTTTGTTTTCAGTCATGCGACGCACATACTAGGCCTGCTTTGCAAAGCGGAACATATACGTCTATTTGTTAGAAATAAAAAGCTGTGTGAGAGAGAGAGAGAGAGAGAGAGAGAGAGAGAGAGAGAGAGATCCTATTAATATACGTGTCAGCAACGCAATGTTCATTGCCGTCATTGATGCCCACTTGATGCAACGTTTGCCCATTCGAGTCCAGCAGTATTAGAAGCTTCGTGCCGTGACACGGTCCTGATGGATTGTCCGACTTACCATCATTCTGTTGAGTATTGTTCAAATTCAACCTAGAGGCTTTGGAGAGGGAGGAAGGGGAGCGATAAATGTCGTCGTCAAGAAGATTGGAGGGGAAGGAGGGGACCGAGTGGTCAATATTCATAGCACATCGCTCTGGATTCCAAGGTTTTGTCACCTACTGTCCACGTTCACTCTTCACGTTCACACAGACAACCAGGGCAGATCACTTCGTCCAGGAATCCTGGTGTGAGACGCTTTTCCAAATACTGAAGTACCAAAACACCACCATGTGGGTACGCTCTGAACTCGACGGTAGTGGTTTTGCGTAAGCTGTAAACACTTTGTGCCGTTAGAACTCTGACCTATACACAAGCAAAAT
>JADBJO010000224.1:755000-805000 GCA_016801955.1 Conus betulinus | reverse complement strand
CAATATCTGGTTGATATTATGGAAGTTAAATGATTTGTACACCCCCAGTGGACGGTAGTCAACAATCCTTGACAAATATCACGATGCCACGGCGTTTTTGTTCCCCCAGTTCTTACAGAACAGGGAGTACTACACAATGGGAACGAAGAAATGCTCTGTGTGTGTGTGTGTGTGTGTGTGTGTGTGTGTGTGTGTGTGTGTGTGTGTGTGTGTGTCCGTCCGTCCGTGGTCAAAATGTGTTCCACTCGCTCCAGACAAAACTGCTGGACCGATCTTTCTGAAAATTTGTACGTATGTTCATTATGGGTCACGGATGATGCCCTATTTTTCTTTAACCAGAATAGCCGTTACTAACGGCTATAACGGCCCATAAAGGTTTTTCTTTTTTACGGAATATCTCAGAAAGTACTTGGCCGATCTTTCTGAAAATTTGTTGGGTATGTTCATTATAGGTCACAGATGATGGCAAATGTTTACCAGAATTGCCGTTACTAACGGCTGTAAACGGCCAAAAACGGTTTTTTCCTCTTTATGGCATATCTCACGCGTATTCAAGATAAACTAGGAATACTTTTATATGCTTTGCATCTTGTTGTTGTTGTTGTTGTTGTCGTTTGACGTTGTTCCTCGAATACACGATTTTGCACGCTCCATTTAGTTCAAGTCCTTTTTGATTGACTATGCGTTAAACTCACTTCTCTCCAGTGACAGAGGAGTGGAAGCATCCTCCAGGGCTCTTCGATGGCGAGCCGATACTGTCCATGTCATCAGTCCCGTCTACTCGCGTTTCGCCCTGCGGCTCGTTGTAGAAGTCTTCCCCTCCTTGACATACTGACCTCCGAATGACCGACTCTAAGCAGTTGACCACTACTGGTAAACGGGGGTGTGTGTGTGTGTGGTGTGTGTGTGTGTGTGTGTGTGTGTGTGTGTGTGTGTGCGCGCGCGCGCGCGCGTGCGTGCGTGTGTGCGTGCGTGCATGTGTGTGTGTGTGTGTGTGCGTGTGTGTGTGTGTGTGTGTGGAAGGGGCTCACTGACTCAAGAATTCGTGGGGTTTTCTGCCCCGACCGGCTCCTACCCAGAGTTGAGTTTACTGCGGACTCAGTTGGGAAGACTGGGACCACACAGTCGAGTTTCATCCACGTAATGGATGCGTTTTGAGAGTGTTGCTCAAAAATTTCTGACCAACACTGCAGGTGCCTGTATCTCTCGGGCCTGGTTGACGCCGGGATATATTATGAAAGGAAGCGTAGAGTACAGCCCTGTCATGTAGTCTCAGACCGAAATGGAAATCCGTAGCAGCATCATCTAATCATCCTCATTCTCATCGATCAGCATTGAAAAAAAAAAATGTCTCAAATTCTGTGGCCCTTCATGCCCTGCTCTCATGGTGACCTCAATTTCGATGTCCTCTCCACGTCTGTGGCTTTGGTTTGGTTCCGTCGGGGTCACCGGTATCGGCGAGTCCATGGGGGCTGTCGTTGGACGGACGTGGTGGCGCCCTCGGGAGGGAGAGCTCACTCATGCCGGCTCCGCGACTAAGCAATTATTGTCGTCAGTAGGGGGCTTAGTAGGTGGTGTCCTGCGTATGTTAGATCAGAACAGGCGCCACTGAACACCACCAAAGTGACTGGGCAGCAGTGCAGTGTCTCCTCCGGTGGGTTGCCTCTTGACGACTTGACATTGACTGCTCCTCATGGATTGCCGGTGCCGGGGCTGCGGCGGGGCCGACCAAGCTGTGGCTGTGGACGGGGTGTCGGAATGAGCGGGCGTGATACACTCAATAGGAGATTCGGTGCCACATCGCCTGTCTTGCATGCAAGCGATCTCCAAAATATACTCTGGTGATCTCTCGCCAGTGTCCTGCCCCGCTCACTGTCATACTGTGCCATTAAAAACGCCGCCATCCACTAAAACACGCAAGAATCTTGGCCTCTTATCACTGTGAATTGCATCTCTGGCTTTTCACACTACACCGAACTGTGTGGCAGACTTTTAACAAGTGCGCAAATTTATGCTGGCGCCATTTTTCCTTTTCTTTCTTTCTTTCTTTTAGCATGGAGAACGATTGTGTGCATGCACCTTTTCCTAGCTTTTCTCTTTTTTAAATTTTTTTTTTAATCTTTACAGTAATACATGGTGGCAGATGTGCGATCTCACCGCTAATGTGAATGTGAAGAGAGGAGGAGAAAAATCTTCCATCGCCACCTTTGTGCATACCCCTGCTGGCTGTGTTTGCTGCAGTGTTTGTGTGTAGGTGATGAGATCAGCAGATGAGATTACATTCTTTTTTTTTTTCAGAAATGTGAAATCAAGAAGTTAAATCATAAAAATTGAGTTTAATCACATAAAATGTATTGTTCCACATTTTGACACATGAGCTTCTCTCTCTCTCTCTCTCTCTCTCTCTCTCTACTCTCTCTCTCTCTCTCTCTCTCTGTTAATAAGTGAGTGAACTGACTGGTGCGCCCCACCTTCTTCCTACACACACTGTAGCTCAACGTGCCACGAGCAGACTGAGCAAGCAAATTGATCGTGACAAAGAGAGAACAGCGCATGTAACATTCAGTGTGATGCATGTGTTGGTCAGTGTTGATTATTGTCTCACGGATGTTTGACGTCAACATGATATTATCAGCACAGATCCTCATTATGCTAACATGCTAAGTGACCTTTTTTTTAACTTGTAGAAGACAATTTTTTTTCCCTAAAAAGTTTATAAATCAACCATACTCAAAACATCCGCCATTGTGGGTATTATCACTCATTACCCGCTGGTGTGTTTAAAGGGCTTAACTCTGGTTACAAGCAGAGTAAGTGTTATGTCGTACTCGTGATTACCGTTTTACATGCTTTAAGACATCGTTTACATGAATTGGACCCAACTTGCCTGTTTTGGCGACGCATGCTGTGTGAAAAGATTTAAAGTCTGATTGCCCTTTTTCAGAGAAGGCAATAGCGTGTTTGGGAGAAACAGAAGCCGACGGGTGGCTATTGCCATCAAACAAGTCGCGTGACTGGAATGCTGTCAAGAGAGGATCTCTAACTCATTGCGAAGGTGAAGGCCATTATGCAGAGCGTGGCAGTTTTACTCACAGACATAAACGTGCCATGAATGATATCTCAAAGTAATCTTATCACAATCGTCTCCTCCATAGCAGAACTAAGAGAAACAACTGTGAAGAGGACTTATCCCAGAAAGCAAGGGGTTGTTAACAGCCAATCAGACGTGTGCGCAGTTCTTAGTGCGAGACTGGTATCAGAGAAAGCTGGAAGCAGCTCCCGAGAGAAATGTAAATTTACACGCATATCAGCAGCAGTGAGAGTGACTCACAAGTTGGGCACAAGTCAAAGAGGAAAAACAGATCCGACTATAGATCCAAAAATGAACTTGACAAGGGAGGTACGCACAGCTCCCTAGAGAGAAAAGGATTCGTGTGAAGAACCCAGTGAGACAGACGAGGGAGCGAGATGCAGCTCCCAGGAGGCAAACAACTCTGTGTTCAGGTGCAGTAATGGGACAGATAAAGGTGAGGGGCGTGGCATCCATATGACCAAAGGATCTGTCTGCAGACCACACAAGAAACCTGTCCCAGTACCCAGAAAGCCATTTCTCATGGATAACCCTGTGGCCGTAGAAGACAGCAAGTCGAACAGTCAGCTCTCATGACTTCCTTGGAAAATGGCTGACCTCTTCAACGACTTTGTAGGAATATTCGATCCCTATCAGGCCACTTAGACACAATAGAATGGCAGCTGGATGTGAGAGCCAGGAACGGCAGACAGATCTGCAGAACGTCACCGAACTGGGGTATGCCGTAGTACTCTGAAGCAGAGAGTGTTGTGCACAGCATCCTTTGGCCCATGGTAGCAGATGAGTTCCTACAGCACATGGATTCATTATGGACCTAAATGGAAGGTGGGATTTCACAGTTAGATCAGCCCCGAGACTGGCATACAAAGATGGCGTGCCTCTTAGGCCTTTAAGTGTGTGTGTGTGTGTGTGTGTGTGTGTGAGAGAGAGTGTGTGAGAGAGAGAGAGAGAGAGAGAGAGAGAGGGCTGACCCAACATCCGGACGATCAACGGTGGTGTACATATGCAGGTAACGTGCACTTTCGCCAAATGGATTTTCGCCATGTAGACTTCTGCCGTGGGGTTACCGCATTTTCGCTGAGAATTATGTATAGTTCGGGGGTAAGTGTTACAACTAAGGCTTTTTGCCCAGCCTTACCGTGTAACGTACTCGTGAGTTTGGGGAGAGGATTTAGTGAACACTCGCCATATGTTGATGATGATGCATTCAACAGGGCTGGTCACTTCTATTCTAACATTCACTTACTTGGCGTTTTTAAAGTGTGTGCTTTTGATATAACAGGGAGAGTGAGTCTGTGTATGCATGTGAGCGTGCATGCATGTGTGTGTGTGTTTGTGTGTGTGTGTGTGTGTGTGTGTGTGTGTGTGTGTGTGTGTGTGTGTGTGTGTGAGACAGAGACAGACAGACAGACAGACAGACAGAGAGATGTGTTAAAAAAAATCTTTACAAGGAGAGAAAGCGAAACGAGCTACTTCAATGGTGACAACCGAATCACCCCCCACCCACCCCCCCTCCCCCAGCTCCCTCCTTGTCAAAAAAAAACCCCCATTCGATGAGACTCTACTTGGCAAACACTGTGAAAGTCGCGGTCACTCGTGTGTCAGTGGAGTCAAAGTACCATCAGTCTGTAGGGGCCAGTTGTGTCAGTGTTAGAGCATCATTGCCATACTGCTCACGTCTGACAGCTGCTAAGGTTCTACCAGCAATAACTTCACAGTGATGATACACAGGCCTAAGGTGATGAACGTCACCCAAGCACTGATGTGAGAAGCCGCGGTGATAAGCAAGTCGCCCAATATGTAACTAGCATCACATTACAGCCACCACCCTTAAAGAAGGACGATGGTCTGCCAAGATGGGGAATATAAAGAAAGTGAGAGTAGATGCAATCTTTGTGTACAAAGCCATAGCAACTGAACGCAAAATTTGTCTTCTTGCTTATGTTGAAGTCGTTGTCATCTATTTATATGTGTTCACATGCCAACAGCTTCAATTTAATTGTTCTCTTGTTGTTTTTATATAGTGAAAATAGCTTACAATAACGCTGTTAGGACACCCCAGTGTGATGATGTACCAAAGACTTGGTGAAGGACTCGAATATTTATGGACAGTCACAATTAGATTCTTCTGAGGATTTTCATTCTGTCTAAAATTTGATTTTTTTTTTTCTTATATGCTCATCAGGATATATGCTAGGTGGTTGCAAGCCGACAGATTAAAATGACAGGAACCTGGCACAAAAGTAGGGTCACCTGTGAGTTCTAATGCCTGATAGATGATATGTGGTTGCAATCAAGATCCAATTCCAGAGTTTCAGAATGGGCCCAAAATGCTATATATTCTCAATAACGCTCAGAAAATGTTTTTTCACAGAAGAAGGGGAAGAACAGAGATAGTATGAAAAGGACGACAACTGTTAAATTCTTCACCGGCAGCTATGGGAATAATCGAGTTCTGTATCTAAAACCGAACCATTTGTTTAGGCCCATCCGCATTCGACTTTCTCTCTTGTGTAGAAATTGAAAGTTGCAGCTGAACTGGGGATTTACGGGAAAGGATGTGTGACTGACGCAGTTACTTGCCTGGACTTACCTTCAAGCTTGTCAAGCAGCCCTTCTTCATGTTCATTTGATTGTTTTTCTCTTGTTTGACTTGCAAGCATTCAAGACCTCAAGACAGACCCTACACATTTCAGATGAAAGGCTGGGAATGCTACGGAGTTCACAACGCGTCTTTCGTGTTGACAAGCCATAATAATAATATCCTAAACACTGGCTCAATACTAGCTTAACACTTGCACAACGCTGGGTCAAGACTGTAGATTCGGCGTATAGTACGTCTATAAACCCCTCAAAAGCCGTAGGCCAGTAGGATGCTAATCTCACTTTCTACGTCACTAACTTACTGTTCCGACAAGCCGTCGACTCCATGACGTCACAACCCACCACCTTTTCGACAAGCTGTTCACTTTCCTCTTTCCTTCTGCCTGCTGTGTTTGACCTTAGAGAACTGTCGTGGCTGTGCTGCTGCCAGTGGCTGACCTTGATTAGGCACTGACCGGAAGTCAGTACAGCATGACCCGAGGTGGTGCTACTGTAAACAAGCTTTCTTTGTTGTGTGTTAGCGGCTTATGGACTGCCGCGTGTGTGTGTGTGTGTGTGTGTGTGTGTGTGTGCACGCACTAAGCGAAAGATATTTGGGGTGGGAGGTAGGCGTGCCACAGACATAATCGTTAACAGACATAAGGACTGAAGGGAAGAGGAGTTCAAAAAGGCGGCACACACACACACACACACACACACACACACACACACACCCGCTCGCGTGCTCACGCACCTAAGTTCATTTGCTTTATGTTTAGGTTTACATGATTGACATCTCTCTCTCTCTCTCTCTCTCTCTCTCTCTCTCTCTCTCTCTCTCTCTCTTCGGTACTAGTCCCACTTGTAAAGTTTCCATCCTATTCTTTTAATCAATAATCTTCACGCATGCGCTTGGTGTATGGGTAAACTGACACAGGCACACAAGATGTGTGTGTGTGTGTGAGAGAGAGAGAGAGAGAGAGAGAGAGAGAGAGGGGTGGGGGGGGGGAGAGATGCTTCTAATCACTTTCCCCACTCCAACCCCCGTCCACTATGACGATTGACAAGAGAGCTACGCACTTTACTATCTCCAGCACCCTCTCGTTTTCATTTTAGTAGGCTATTCAGTATAGTTTTGTTTAAGCAACATTTATAGAAAACCACTCTTTAGGTACGTTCACCGCTTTTTTTGTTGTGTAGTTTTTTATTGTTGTTGTTGTTGCCTCTATGTTTGCTTGCTTGTTTTCCCTTACAGTGTGTGTGTGTGTGTGTGTGTGTGTGTGTGTGTGTGTGTGTGTGTGTGTGTGTGTATTTTCACGATTCACACTTCCCTACATATGTAACGTGGAGATGACGGCGCTTTAGGACTTTCTCTGCATTAACTTCACTGCAGCTTTTAGGTAGTTCAAACTCACTTTATGCTGCTTACAGTGTGTGCTGTGATTATTTTAGACTTATTTGTCGTCGGTTTTGATGCTACCCAAAGGTTCTTTTGTATGTAAGACCTAATCATGAATGACATGTATCTACATGCAGAATACACATATTGGAAGAAAGCTTGATTGTTTCTCTCTCTCTTCACGTCAAAACATGCTCGGCGAATAACTCCTCGGAATTGTTCGTTCTTCGTTTTCGTTATCTTGAATGTTGTTTGTCTTGCCTGAAGAAGACCAAAGAGATCGAAAACGCGTCGTGTTTATCTTGTAATGTGTTTGTTTCTTTCTTTCGTTCGGCGGCATAGTAATTTTTCATCTAAGTTTATTTCTCCCATGTTTCTGGTACCAAAGAAAGCTCAGTTTATCTACTGTCAAGTGCTTTGTATTACCAGAGAAAGTTCAGTGCGTTACCTGTCAAGAGCTTCAGATTGCCTCGAGATAGGATGTTCCAAAATGCATCATTTGTTCGGTTTGTTCCGTGACAGTACAATCTTGCGTGTCAGCGAGACGTGTTTAATATAGCAGCAGCAGTTTTCGGCAAGCCTGTGGTAAGTCCTGCTGTCAGTTAAGCTGAAACAAAACAAGAGGCTGCGCGTCTAAACTGAATGCGCCGAGGCCTTGCTTAAGGAGTCGAGTAAGTTACTATAGACTGGCGCGAATTAGATTGTTTTGAGAATTTGTATCGTGTGTGAAAGTTGATTCTCTCCATTTTCTTTTATACGGCCATCAAGGTACAAATGTGGTTCCAAGCAGGCATTTTTTTTTTGTTTGTTTTACTAGGATTATTCATCAAAACATGATGGAGCATTGTTTTCAATGTTCTGTCGTCATTTTTTTTTTCATTGTTATTTGCATGTCTGACCAGGGCACTTTATGTCACATCGTGCAATAAAGATATCAACGTCGTTTCGTAGTGACGTGAGCACAAAATTTAAGCTGAAGCTGCGTGTACGGAGTATGGTGTCATCACAAAAAGTTGACAATTGTTTTTTTCAGTACGAAGCGGGAAATCATTTACGCAGACAGTTAAACACAAAGACCAAATAACAAACAAAACTGGGGCGGCATAATCATTAGCCTAAGGGTACTCCACATGGACATGTAACACGTCTGACGTGGAGTATTCATACACACATCTTGATGACGATCGTTCGAGGACCGGTGAAACCAGTTATGACCGTTTTCCTGAGGTGCAATATAACGGCAAGTTTTGGCGTAACAACTTGAGGTTTATAGCATCATAAACGTTAAACATTTGCAAAATCAACACTTAGGGTACTATAAACTTATTCTTCAGTAGTACTAGTATTCCAGAAATATATGAAGTTTTACTTGTAAAGAAAGTTGTCGTTTCTTTCTTTCTTTCTTTGTGTATGTGTGCGTGCGTGCGCGTGCGTGCGTGCGTGCGTGTGTGTGTGTGTGTGCGCGCGCGCGCGCGCGCGCGCGCGTGCGTGCATGCGTGCGTGCGTGTGTGTAAATGAGGTCTGAGATCGCGAGATGTCAATGTCAGTGTTTGTATGGCATAAAAAAAATCTAATGTTGAACAATTAAGTAGCGAAGGAAAACAAGCGCGGGTTAACAATTCCTCCATCATCATAGTTTTGACTTGACAAAGATTTGAAATTTAGATGAAAAATAGAGGGGGGGGTGTGTGTGTGTGTGGGGGGGGGGGGGGGGGGGGGGGGGGGGGGGGGGGGGGGGGGAAGATGAAGGAAATGGGAAAATGTACATTATGAATATATGAAAACCCTTCACTAGCTGCATGAGGGAACCATCGTAATCCGTCTCGAAGGCAGATCTATTTGTACTGGCTGCTCCTAGGCCTTTCGTCCGCTGGATCGGACTCATCAGGGAGACAGTGATCTAAAAAGATCAAGAGGGATGGCTAGGAGAATGCAGGGATAACGGGGGAGGGAAAGATGGAATGAGACTGGGAGTGTTTGTAAAAGCAATCCCTGATCTTGTCCACGATTTGCAGTTACATTAACTCACTTCAAGTACGAGATATCGGTCAGGTTGTGTGATAGGAGTTGTAGCAATGGTAGTAGAAGCAGCAGCAGTTGTAGTAGAAGCATAAGTAGTACAAGTATTTGCATCAGAGGTAGTAGCAGCAGCAGCAATACCAATAGTGATGGTGATAGCTACTAGCGGTGGTAGTGATAGCAGCACTTTCTTTTTATGTCTTTTCACAATATTACCTGACACTAGACGAGTCCAGAAAGAGAGAGAGAGAGAGAGAGAGAGAGAAAGAGAGGAGGGGGGGGGGGGGGGGGGGGACACCGCGAGACAGACAGACAGTGTCTGAGACACAGAGAAAGAGAGAGAGAGTGAATGAGGTGGAGGACTACAGAGGGTGATATGAGGTTCAACAATGGGGGAGATGGTGGTGGTGTGGTAGGGAGGGGGGGGTGCGACAAGAACAATAGTTTACTTCAGTCTTTTCAGACCATCTGGTCTATACGTACGTGTAAAACATTTGTAGGGAGATCACATTTAGAACATATGTACTTTCTGCTTTGTTTTCGTTTGGTCCTATTTCCTTGCATCAATAGATGTATTGTGTAGATGGCTAACTTTTCACATGGGTCCTCTCTCTTTCTCTGTGTGCGTGTGTGTGTGTGTGCGCGAGTGCATGCATGTGTGTGTGTGTGTGTGTGTGTGTGTGTGTGTACATGCGTGCTCGGTTGCCCCGCATGCAAGCATTGTATAATAAGCTCAAGGGACAGCAAGACAGTGCTTTGGGAACAAGTGAAACAAATTAGACTGTATCAAGTTAACTGTTTACAGACAACGTTTTCCACTCAGACAAAATGATTCTGCATAAAACAAACAAAATTCACCACCCGCATTCACTTAGAGGATTAGACACCCAGGAAAGCATCCTGTCCAGACCTTTAAAACGAAAATTTTGAGTGTGCACACAAACATTCATACACTCAGAGAGAAAAGATGATTCAAACGCACACACACTCCAAGGGAGACAGTAAGCCTCAAAACATACAGATCAACAAGAACAAATCACTGAAGATTTGATTTTTCTTTTAATTTGTCATTCCTTTTTCATTTAGCTGTTTTGTTTGTGATTTTTTACACGAGTTCAGCATCAAAGACCAACATTTTTAATGGCTGAAGGATGACAGTTCTTGTCTTTCGTCTGCAAACAGGGAAACTAATCAAACTATCATCACCATACTCAGCTCTGGTCCTCACATACCTTGTTTTTTTTTTTTTTTAGTCAAAATCCTTGCCGACATCCAACATCGACAGCAGACACACCCGAACAAGTACCCACACATTCCACACTCCAATCTCATTGGCACAGCAGCATGTCATGGGGAAAACGATCTGTACACAAGTTGCAAGGACCACGCCTTGGTCGTCATACTTTCAGACACACAGTAGTGACACTTCATCACAATTATCGACAGGTCATCGGTCTTCAAAGAAGACCTAAACCCCTCTTCCATCCTTCCCCTCCCCCACCTATTCTCCTACCAAAGAAAACATTTGCACAAATTCTAGAAGAGAGAGATACTCCCGAAGGTGCCAGTGCGACCCAGAGAAGTACTGTCCTCAACTGCCAAACTAATCAGCCCGGAGTGATCCTGCACCATCCTTGGAATCCTGCACTGTGTTCACATAGACCCAACCCTCTACCCTCAAATCTTCTCCTCTGCCCCTCTCCTCCCCCTTACACTTCTTCTTACTGACAAAAATTGCAGAAATTCCACAGCTTATTTTCTTCAAGTTACTCATTTCAAAGCGGACTGAATGATATCAATGTCAAAGCCTCATATTAGTCATAACCTAATGGCCTCACAACCATATAATGTTAGGCATTATGGAAGCTGGAGCCCAACCCTCTCCTTCTGCTGCCTTGAACTTCCCTGACCTGAATCTGGTATCCAACCACTTTTGAGCAGACTGACAGTCTTTTCAAGACGTTAAACATCTGATCCTACGAATGATTTGAACTTATGGACATCAACTCCACACCCAACACTGTCACCATTAGATTGTGGACCCCTAACATTATTATGCAGGGTCAAAAATCAGCGGTGTCATTTCACTTTATCAGTGTTGGACAATACAAAATACAGGCACTCCATGACTGATTTAAAATTAAAGTTAATTATAGAAACTGTTTCTGGGCAGGGCAAAAGCCATGGATGCTCCATATACACATGAAATGTGTGAAACATTTCCAAGAGTTTATTTCACAATAAAAAAAAAAAAAATGTCCTCAATTTCAGCATTTCCAACTACCAGATTAACGTACCTACCAATACAGAACTGGATTTGTATGATTCTGATGTTATTTGAAATAGAAAATCTATCTTTTCCTCGGCATTTTTGACTTTGTTTTTGGATGTTTAAACAAAACGACTATGCTTTTACATGTTTAAAAAAAAAAGAAGAAAAAAAAAGAGAGAAAAAAAAAAAACCCTTCCCCACCCACCCCTACAAAACCAATATTTACAAAAATACTACAACAGAAAAGTTTAATGCTTTACTGTTCTGTTCACTCTACATATCACAATCAATATATTTATATATAACAAAAACCACGCTGCAGACCAACAGATACAAACCATGAAAGCATACAATAATTTCATCACTTCACACCAGTGGATTAAAACATATATTCTCATCCCAAACGGAAAAAGCGAGGAAAATTACATTATAACCATTACAGCCGTGCTTTCAGAAAGTAACTGTCCTTATACTGCCAGTCTGGACAGACCGCTGCTTCTTCTCCCGTCCCTATCGTAACCTGTTCGTCATTCCACTAAACCTCATCTATATTCCAGCACATCTGAAAATGTAGCAAGCCAAGCATAACATCAAATGATTTACCATGTATATGAAAAGCAATGCCCTGTATGTATACATTTCAAAAGACACGTTGATGTTTATAATTCTTCATTGATTATTGCATCAAAAATTGGCCAACACCAGATTGTCTTCGTCAGTCTTTGATATTACATTCTGCAGTCCAGTGCCACTGGATATGCATGTAAACGGAATAAGATGGACATGAGGCTATATAACATTCGTATGACTATAGTACATATGACTATACATGAGCGTATAAAAAAACTACATGACAGTTCACCGTATGAAAAATAAAACCATGGGGAGAAATTTTCACGTCAGGTTTCTATCATGCCCCATGATAGTATCTGGGTCATTTTCAAACATACTGTTGTAATCATTTAAATAAGAAGCACAGGAAATCGGTAAACATAATACTATAAATTTTCCATAAACCTTTCACCTGTCGCCGTTTCGTTCTCTGAATATATATTGCCAGCAATGTAAGGAAACCTTGAATCTCATTGGAGTTGGTTTAATTACAAGACAAGGGCTTTCCAATACTTGCGGACAATCTGTCAGTTAAAGCTTTGTTTACTTTTTCTCTAAACATCACATGCTGTAATTGAGACTAATACAACAGCAGCAGTCCAGACCACAGAACATATTTGACCAGTGATTCGTCTTTATCAGGTTACAGTCTATTTTACTTGAACAATTTTTCTTTTTGACATTTTAATAAATATTCATGAACAATTCTAAACAATACAAACCACAGGCACACTTATAATGGAGTTTTGATAGAAGAAAAACCTCCATTTGAAGTTCAGACAGTTTACATAAAAAGAAAAAAAAAAAAAAAAAAAGCCATGCAAGAATCAGGTAACTATCAATTTACCGTGCATAAAAAAAGACCCAATAAAAATTACCTAAAGGACTCATGCTGTACAAGGTTCATCGCATTCACTGTGTACTAACTGAAAAATACACATGGTGAACAACAACGACCTACTGTTGTCTACTGCCGTTATCTACAATCAATTATATAGAAATTAATTATTCAGAAACTTTAAACAGAGCAAATACAATGACAGATGCTTTCTCTATTATCATTAAGTGTTATGCCCTGCTTAAGATAGTTATTTCCTAATGTGTGGCCAAGTAAAGTATGATGGCTGAAAATGAGTGCAGAGGGAGCATTGCCTTTGAACGGTCTTTGACGATGAGATAAAAAAAAATAAATAAATACATACTCGTGAAAGAGCAAGCCAGTATAGTGATCAAGTATTTTCTGCAACACCTTGGGGAAATCGAAGGTCATGAATTCGTTTCTCTAACCCAGGTAACTTTCAACTTCAAACAAGGGAAGGGAGACTACTCCTATCTTTTTTTTTTCACATCTGACTTTCTGATTTAAAGAAAAATGAGGTGGACACACAGGAGGAGAATCCAAGATTTTATTTCTGTTTAGTTCACACTTCAAATAATGAAAAACATAAGTCTAGCTATTTCAGTTTTTAGTTGTTGGTGAATCCCTCATTTTGACTGCTGTTGAGGAAAAAATGGCTAGCAAATTCAAATGTCAACATAATTATCCTCAACCCTGCCAACACTGTAATGCCGCTTTCAATCTTATTATACAGACAGCACTATGAGCAGCTGACAGGCAGCAGTAGCATACCATTCTATGTGATGCCCTTTGGTCACTGTCCTACAACAAAAAAAACATGTTTGTACATATAAAATCTTTCTCTCCCTCTCTCTCACTCCTTTTTTTCTTGTTTTTTTTTTTCAACTTATTTTCATCATTTTGTCAAGTCTTTGAAAAGACTGAAGGACTGATGACCACCTGAACCTACTTTCCTTTATAATTCAGTTGTTCAGTGTGTGTGTGTGTGTGTGTGTGTGTGGTGAGAAAAACACACACACACAATTTAATGTCCAAGCAAAGGCCAAAGCTGTAGACTGCATACAGCTAAGTACCACCATGTAATTGCTTCCCTTCCACCATCCAATTCTTTTTTCTTTTTAAATTAAACTTCTTTTTTTTTTTTTTTGTTCAAATGCCTTGACATAAACCAATACTGTATAATGGCTTGGCTTAAGTTGCTACATGAGTATTTTCAAATCAATATCTGCATAATCCACATGAAAGTATTGAAGACAGACACTTTGCTGACAGCAGATGTCCTATGCACACAACTGATCTTTCTGACCAGAAGCAAAAATCTCCAGAAACAAACTGGTGAATAGCCACACTGGATGAACCAACAGAGGAAACTAAAGAATGAGTAATAATTTCATGAGGTGATACACTGTAAGTCACCTTTGGCAATCTGCATGTTTGCATAATTTGAATACAAAACAACACCAAAACTCTTATGCTTTTTCTCCCTTATTAAAACTGTAGAAATTTTCCTCATTTTTAAGTCAATGCTGTATACACTGAACTAAATTGCACACAAAATGCGACAAAATTTTTTCCGTAAAATGTCAACACTTGAGTCAAAATGCAAGTCATGATGTACATTAAGTAAACAGTGCTGCTCCTCTCTGAAGGACTTGCAGTCACAGAAGGGGCTTTAGGCTTTAGAGATACACTTTCCATTAACGACTGAAGCACGAAAATGGAAGCCATGAGGAATGCAGAAAAAAAAAAAAAAAAAAAAAAAAAAAAAAACCTGCTATTTGTGTCACTCTAAACGAACAATAAGTTTGAATTACCAAGTCCTGCATGTGGGTTTCTTTCTTGGTGTATACTTGGATTCTTCTATCATTATGTTATTAGCACTCTGCTTTCACCTGTTGAAAGCAGTCACATTTGTGAACGAAAGCATTCTCCATCTTTCTACTGACTCTGCCACACTTCTCTAACCCTATGTACTCTACCCCTATTCTAGTTCCACAAACTGCTCAAATATCTGATGTGCTACCTGTCCTGTTATTTGTTTTGGTCCCTTTTAACATAATCAATGGAAAGTAAAGGACCACAAAACCAGGTTTATTGATGTGTACTGGTAAAGCCCTCTTCCCTCCACTTAAAATTCAGGTAACAGAACAGTTATGTCTGTTCACGCATGAGCTCTGCAGCAAACGTAAAAGTTGACCCTAAGAAAGCATTTGGGATAACTAAATAGCTTGCACAGACTTCTGCGCAAGAAATCACAAAAGCCTGTATTTGTATTCAAACATCAAACATCTAATGAAAACCTGAACTTAAAATATGCTAGAAAATGACAGCTTCAATGTCTAGCCAGTCAAGACTGACAACAGTTGGACACTCAAAACCTGCACTTCTGAAGAAATTAAATCCTTTGGGAATAAAAAGGTTTCTTGTAAAAAATAAAACAGCCTTCAAATCATTGAGAGGACAAAGGTAAGTCACTAGCCATGCAAAATGGCACTGTTAAAAATCAACCTTCACTCTGTATCAGTAAATCACACAGTCTGCATCTGTTTATAAACAAGTATGCAAATGCAAGCATCTGAATGTTCTAAAATGATCTGCTTAAAACAGATGTCACCCCAACATATTCTTGGTCCTTGGTAGATATCTATTTGGCAAGGTCATATGCTGCTTTTTCCCCCATGACTGATGCAAATAAAAATCTAAGAATTGCAGGGGGAGAATGAAACACAGAGTCATTCCTAGCCAAAACAAAAAAATGTTAAAACTGTAAAGCATCAGCTCCCAAGAGTGTCAAAATCATTTCAGTAGCAGTCAACAATTCAAATTCAATCTGAACTGCAGAACTACTTTGACACTTGAGAAGCAAGTACATAGCTGCACATAGAGGTGTGAATGTGACCATGTGCAGTAACGCTGTAAACATGTTCACAGAAGTTGTGTGTGCATGGGTTCATATTAAGCAGAAGTGTTCATGAGTAAGACGAAAATGTTGAATCATTTGAAGGTTTCTCCACGTTACTCTGAATTTTTAAAAACGTTGCTGATAAAAACAATGGAATAAGGAGCCTTTTTTTGTTTCGTTTATAAATAGTGAGCAGTCTTCATTGGTCTTTATACACATTCACAAACGTCACTCACGTGGAGGGACACACACACTCACAAACACATGTCTTTATATTCATAAAGTGCCCATCGTTTCCAAAACTGCAGGAAAAGCATATTCTGTTTGCAACAGCAATGGCAGGAAGGTGACAGTCTTTAGACAAGGAGAATGATCCCCCTTCCTCCATGCTGACTCAGCAGTGAGCCCAAAAGCATGGTCTGCATTGTGTTCCCTTTCCTCAGGACAGGTACCTGGACGGACATGTCAGCAGCATCCTATCCCTGGTCCTCACTGGCCCTGTGGACTGTAAACGACCAGTTTGATTATGACGGCTATGGACGAGTACACATCCTGCCCTGAACTCCCGAGATACCACGGAACCAATGGACCTTGAAAAAGGGAGGTAGGTCGGGGACAGGACGGCTCATCAGTTCATGAGGCCTCCCAGCACTAGAGACCTGCTTGACAGAATCTGTTCACCCATGATCACGGCACTCAATCCACCTTCTGAACCTGGGCCACAACTTTGCCGTTCCATGTAGGCACCACAGCGCTGTCCTCCTTGACTTCTTCAAACACAGCACCTTCTCCGAAACTCATCGCTGTCTCTCGCTTGAAGAAGTACCTGCACGCACATGTACAGTTGATTTTTTTTAGTATCTTGTTGAAGAACCTGGTGAAAGATTGTGCAAAGTCATGGCTTCTCAATACAGATAAAACCACGACAAAAACTGTTCAACAAATAGGAAGAATATGACAACTCCTGAACTATTTTTGCCATCATGTGAATTTGATGTTTTGACATCAACTTTCCACTGGGCGAAAGAAAACAAGGGCAATCACTAACCACTATTCAATGTTATTATCATTACGTCCACCTTTTTCTCCAATTCACTCTCCCCTTCAATAACAACCTAATCTGGACGACGAGTGCTGATACTGTATTACAACCTTTCAACAGCAACCTAACCTGGATGAAGGAAGCTATAAAACTACTATATTAAATAATCTTTTTCGCTTAACCACTAGCAAACTGGAACCATAAACTATCTGCCATTGTGTAATGTTCCATTAAAATCACAAGAACACTTCCTTCAATCCAGCCGTAGTTGTCTGAAATTAACTGCAAATAAGTAGAGTCTATAAGAAAACCGATGAACAAACAGTTTTGAAGACATGCAGAGACTGACTTGAAATTGCCCTTCTTGGTGTTGAGGTGCTTGATCTGTTCCAGGGTGACCGAGCGGCGGCTGGGCAGGATGAAGCGGAAGGGGATACGTTCCTGCTCATAGTACATCCCCACCACTGTGCTGTCACTCTGTGAGCTGTTGCCAGCTGGTCGTGACGGCCGTGTAGGTGCGGAAGGACCAGTCCTGTAAACACACAAAAACAGCTGTAAACTCTCCGCTGAATTCATACAGGATGTTCTTCAGACTTAGAGGTATGGTTAAAAAAAAAAAAAAAAAAACAAAAACATGAAATCTTTTCTGTAACTCTTTTGACCTTTTACATACAGTCTTTAGTACTGTTTGCAAATGCAAAAACAAGCAAGCCAAAACCCGATTCCTCGTAGGCAATCACAGTTTACATGTGTATCTCTGCGTGGTTTTATATTTTCTTCTTTTTTTTGAACAGCCAACGTAACAACATGCAGCTTTAAGACATTTCCCGTAATTCTTCTCATTCTCAACCTGCCTCTGCTTTGTTCAAGACAACACTTACTCTGCAACACTAGTCGACAAATCCTGATCGGCATGAACTTTGCGAACAGATGGAACATGGGAAGGTGGTGGCATGACTGAACCAGGCACGATACGGACTTTTTTCTCTGGAAGGCACAGCCGAGAAAGACCTGCAACAAAGATTTGATTGTAAAGAACACTGATCCAGAAACCATACCACTAATTTGAATGCTTTATGTTTCAGTTTTCATCTAAGCAAGCTAGTATTCAAAGCAAAAATTGTCTCAATTCTTAAAGAACTAAGAAAGTGTTGTCTTAGTTTCAAATGTTTACCTCATCAGCCACCATTTTTGTTTTCTTCCCCAGCGCCCTTCTAATCACGGTCTTAAACAATACATTGTGATGACCTTCATTGCACACTATTAATTATCAGCTTTTATCTCATGAACAGAAAGTATCTTCTCACAATATCTGAAAAACAGTTACTAAGAACACATTTTCTGCTGCCAATTAACACCCCAAAGGCAAAAAAAAAAACTTCATGTTCATCACCCTGACCAACAGCAAAAAGCTAGTTTAAACTTTCACACATAAGAGATCAAAGTCTTGATTGTACGCATGCAAAGACCAAGAACAAAAATTACGGAATGGAACATTATACCGTTGTGCCACCTGTCAAAGTGTGATGACAACTTTTTCAATGGAACCAGATATCTGTGCATTCAAGAAACATTTCTGATAAACACTTCATCAACAATAGCTACAAATAAATGGTCTGCTGACTGACTTAGATTTGGCAGGGGTGGAAATGTGTGACTCCTCGAGGCGCCGCTTCGCTTCCTCCAGCTGGGTGGTGGGATTGGGCGGGGTGGGAAGCGGCATGCTGGGAGTCCTGGACGAAAGGCTGGCTGGGCAAGGGACCCCCAGCTGCGCCCCAGGCCAGTGTGCTGCTGCGCTCTGTTGAAGCTGATCGAGCAGGTCCGTGGGCCATCGCTTTATTTTTGGAGCTGAAATAAGACACAACACTGCTCAGCGACAACTGTCCTGCCCCAAGTCAAAAATTTGTTTTAAGGGGGAAAAAAAAAAGAAAAGAAGAAGACAGAGAAAATAAGAATAAGACTTGCTTTAAAAAAATCGCACACTGATAACTGTTGAGGGGAAAAAACGTAACTGATAAAACAATTTTCAAATTTTCAGATGGCATGAACGGTCTTTGAATTTTTTTTTTTTTTTAATCGTAGAATCTGAATATATATTAAGTTGTTCTTTTCAACTATAAGACTGATGAGTAAATGATTTTGTATGAGCAATGGAAATCTGTTAGGTTCCAGTGCTAAAATTACGTGAATATTCCAGACTCCTTTCTCATGCCAGTTATAAACTGGTTTCTTAAATAACAAACACACAAACAAATGAAACACACAAAATAAATAAATCAGAGACAACATATAACAGATTCCTTTCTTATCCTTGGTGTTGTTTTGTAATAAAAATAAAAGGCATTACAGCATGCCTTTTAATGAATACATCTAAGACAACGTAGTTATTCATTCATTCACTACAAACTAACTGCTCGCCCTGTGGATGCTGAGGGCTGTTTGGAATCCCTGCCTTCTGACAATTCTGTACTGGTAACATCTTTTTTTTTTTTCTCAGCAGCTCTCTTTGACTCTTGCTTTTTTTGGGGTGGGAGGAGTGTTTAAGGATCTTTATTACCTGTAGCACACTTTCTTTTTTTTCTTGTCTTTCCATTTTTTGTGAACCATTCTCTAGTCTTTATTCAATAAAATCTGTTACTTTCTTTCACTGGTCACAGTTTACAACATGCCAACGTCTTGTTGTTGTTTTTGTTTGTTTGTCATCTGACAGAGAGTATACACACTGCCCAAGGTGGATACTAGCTGCCCATTCAGTAGGGTTTTTCACCCATATGGCTTCATGTATGTCCTCCTTTTGTCGCATTTAAATGCTTCTCCTTAATACTGGTTTTCTTTTTTTTTTTTTTTTTTTCTGCAATCTAGTGGCAACTGCAGGCTCCCCAAGATAAGCCTCGAATCAACAATAAAAAAAAAAGATGTCAACAGCTTAACCACCAGTTGCATTTACATAAATACTAAATTGTCTTCTTGTTTCTTTCTTTTTCATGATCGGCTGTTTTCCCCAAAGTTGGTGACAGCCATGCAATGGGGGACCCTGTGAGGTCAGCTGGGCTATAACAACACAACTAGAACTGCACACAGTCTAGTTACCTCTGCTTATGGGACTGCGAGGAAGTGCCTGTAGATGAGTGTCGATGAGCACGCTTTGTCGAAGAGCTGCGGTCAGTTTCTACAGAGCTGGATCCTTTGTTGCCTCGGACTGTCTCATTTATCCACTTCATTACCCTGCAGGACATTGAATACCAACTTCATCACAACGAACTTTATTTAGTAAAAATTTGAAAATAAACAAGCAACACACATGCACTACACACACGCTATGCAACATAAAATTAAGATACACTTAATACTGATGCAGTTTTTGATTTCTAATGCATACAGACCATACAAGGCTATAAAAGAAAATCAGTTGTGCATATAGATCATACATAAGGCAACTAAAGATTATCAAGTATCAGCCTCAACTGAAGCAATGCCATGGAAGCCACATGTGTGCATTTCAATATGTTCATAACTGTATGGAGTAATTCGAAGCTAAAGGTCCCACACATGTACATTTGTGTTAACATGCTCTTCATTTACTTTGCCTTTATTTTCTACCTTTCTCCCATGCAAGTAATGTTTTCAGCCATAAGAACACAGCACACACACCCACAGAGGATCAAAAACACTCACTTTTTCGCTCGAAGGATTGTTGAAATTTGGCACAATGGTCGATGGGTCAGCCTCATACATGCCTCCAACTCTACTGTCCACATTTCCACTCTCGCACCACTTTTCCGGCCGCTGCTCTTTTGGTGCCAGTCTTACTTCGTGAATGCTGCTAAAAAACCAGGCGGCTCCCGCCAGCTCAGGCCACCAAGCTGCTGTTCCACCTCCACCCAGTGCTTGCTGCCATGTCCGCGAGTGTGGTGGTGATGGTGATGGTGGTGAATGTGCTGGTGCGTCTCCTCCTTCACCATCAGCCCCTTCTCTTCGCACATACCGCAGTCGAAGGACCGGGATAGGGCTGGCTCTTTCCTGCTGTGGTGGTGCGGCCCGGGGAAAGCCGATGCCCGACGAAGACTCTGACGCTGTACTGATGGACATCTGAGCCTGCCTGGCTCTGGACCACTGCAAGCTCCTGTCGGGAGACTTGCAGAAAGGCGATCCCCGCCCCGGGGAGTGCGTAGGGGAGTGGTGAGAGCTGGACCACACACGAGAGCAGTGGAAGTCCAGGATGCTCTCAGCGCTCTCCTCCAGCAGACCTGAGGACTGGGACATGATGGGGATGAATGTGGTGTTTTTGGCGAAGGAACGGTTCACTGAATCCTCCTCGGCAGCCTCCCCCTGAACAAAATGAAAAAAAAATGTATGAAAAATGAAAAAAAAAAAAAAAAAAAAAAAAAAAAAAAAAAAGAAAAAGGGCACACGTCCTGAGATGGCACTTTATAAATGGGTATTATTAATGAGCACCGGTCAAGTACCCACAGTCAGTGACAAAATAAGCATGATAAATATGGTGTGTGTATGACCATTTCTAAAAGGTGGCGAGAGCATTGATAATCAAATTAATGAATCAAGTGTTATACTACTAAAGCCTGTGTAGGAGCCAAAAAAACAAGCACAAAGTACTGACTATGTTGTTGTTTCAACTGGAAAAGACCACAATGCAGGCCTCTGCACCCAATTTATAGATGTGTGCGTGCGTGTGTGCGTGCGTGCGTGTATGTACGTGTATATATGTGTGTGTCATTTGTGTAAATCATGCATTGTGCCTACCTTCTTTACTGTTCTTCCCTCCCAAGTCCCTCCAGCTCTCACATGTTAAAACAGGATTCACCCAAAGTTGAACTAGCCCTTTCATTAGTGTCAATAAAAACAATCGATTGAAAAAAAAAAAAGAATGATCACAGCAGACAGGCATTTTGCTTCCTATCCTGACCTGTTTCAGGACTCTCAACCTCTCCTCCACTTTGGCCACTGCCTCCTTGTCCTCCACCTCCTTTTTCAGCTTCTCAATCAGCAGTTGGGCAAACCTGTTGGGGTCCGTCTCTGCAAGATTGGGCTCCTTGGGCGCCCGTTCTGTCCGCTGCACATGTGTACAGTATGCATGAACTGACTGTCTTCACTGCGGGCATCTATAAGTAAAAAAAAATTACTGAAATGTGTGAATTTAATCAGTTACAACTCTGTACCTTTTCTTTTCTATAAACTGAGGAAACTTTGTGACACACAGATGTTAACTGTACCCAGTAATGTCAACATGTTTTTTGCTGATTAATACAATATGATGAACATCAATTACGAATGTTTGTAGGACTGAACATGCACATGCTGGTAAGTGTGTGTGTGCGTATGAGTGCAGTTTAGTGCGCATGCATGAATGTTATTGTTTCTATGTTGTATTGTTTTATGGGTGGGTATATCTATCTACATTCATCTTGTTATTCTTATTCTTTTTTGTCCTCAATAACACAACAGTATAAAAAAAATACTAAACATTCTAATTCAATACACAGTAATATTCAACAATCTTAACACATCATGAAATTAATCCAGTCCCACGTTACTTTTTTGGCTAGTGTTGTTTTATCAATAATGTCATGTTTAACATAAATTCAAAAGAAAGCTCTTTTACATTTCCATCTTTCAACATTCATGACGATTACCTGCTGAATTTTTCTGATCTGCAATATCAATTTCTTATTAAACTCTAATGGACCTACTCGACAAATGTATCTCTATGTTAAATCACCATATGGCAATCATGGCATCTGCCTCTCAAGTGATTTTCAAAGGCTTTTTTCCCCCTTTGATGTTGAATTACGTTTAATGCAACATACTCTTTCACTGTGACTCGTCAGTTCTAGCAAAGCCAGCATGAATCTGGATTGCTGCCAAACTTCAGTAACCATTCTGGCTCTGCAGCAGTGAGTCACCGTGAATTATAACTTACGCAGGACTATACAGAAAAAGACATGTCAGTATTTCAACCTGAAAGAACCATGAAGATTGAAGTTTAAAAAAAAAAAAGAAAGAAAAAAAAAAAAGACACCGCTAACTTATCTCATCTTCAGCCTGCACACTGTCCAACTGTCAGTAAAAGCTCTCTTCCTCAACCTCATCTGCCAAAACCTCCTATCCTCCTTCAATAAAACACGTCTGCTTGAGAAGATAATACAGCCTAACCTCTCAATAACCACTTCCAAAGATCCCGTTTTTTAAAAACGGTTTTACGGATGGTGAAGTCCTGGGTGAGGGGTCAATTTACAACTGGAAAAGCTGGATCAAGACAAAGAAGCCAGTCAATCAGACAAACACGTTCCAAGGCATGGAACTTTCAGTCAGAGGGAAAAAAAAAAAACACCCTTTATTGGGAGGCTTTGCTGTATGCACCAGTTAATGGATGGGCAGTAAAATAAAGCCTACTGGGAAAAAACTTTATAGGTAGGTTTTGCTGTAAGTGTCACTAACAGACGGGGCAGAAAATAAAGGTAACAACTCACAGGAATGATCTGAGTGTGAAGGCCTGTTCTGTACTCTCTGTTCTGCAAGGCATTTGTCTTCATTATCTTTTGTACCGCCTGCGGCTGTACGTCATCTTCCCGTCCCTGCAACAGATCAAGAATAGAAATGATCATGATGCTGGCTCGAAACTGGTTTTCAAAGCACACCAGATCTTTTGAGCAAAGTCTCACTGCCCTCACATTATCTCACCTGAAACTGGCTTTGCAATTTATGGTAGCATCACTTAAACTAGCCTTTGTTCAGAAAGTTTACATGTCATTTTTCACCACATATTAATTAATATACACACACAAGCATGCATAAATGCATGCACACACACGAACGCACACACACACACACACACACACACACACACACACACACACACACACACACACTTCCCTCTGGAGATGACTGGCTGCTACAATGACATTCACAGTGTAACTAGGTCTCACATATTCATGACGGAAATGATCCTTGCAATTAGCCGTATAATATCAGTTTGAGTTACCACTGGCTGATGGAGTTTAAGGAATGCATGACTGATGTTAACGTGTCCACTGCTAGCATAGCTATCATTCCTAGCAAAGCACCAACAATCCAGAACATTGCTCAGCTGAATAATCACGAAACCTTCCTGAAGCTATTTTCACACTTCACCTATGTTCCAACAATTAAATTTCTCTTCACATTTCTTGTAATTACCACTGTTTACCATTTTGTTAAAAGAGTAAAGAAACAAACAAAAAAAAATGTTTCACCAAAGGTAATAAAGAATAGTTTGAAACAAAAAAAATACTTTAATTACAATGTTTAAAAAAGAAAGAAAGAATCTAGATAAAACAAAGTCTAAATAACTGAAACAAAGTACATGAAAAGATCAGTAAATCATTCTGTACAGTGTCTGTTTCAACTCATCTGGATTTCCTTATCCATTGCCAAAACTGCTGAAAAAATTCTCTCTCTCTCTCTCTCTCTCTCTCTCTCTCTCTGTAATGTCTATGTAACTCTCTCACTGACATTCCAGTTTCCACCCTCTCTCTCACTCTCTCCCCCTCTCTTTCTGTGTGTGTGTGTGTGTGTGTGTGTGTGTGTGTGTGTGTGTGTGTGTGTGTGTGTGTGTGTGTGTGTGTGTGTGACTGTGATACATACTGTGACTAGTATGAGTGAGTGAGTGAGAGTGTGTGTGAGTGTGTGTGCGTGTGTGTATGCGTGTGTGTGTGTGTGTGTGTGTGTGTGTGTGTGTGTGTGTGTGTGTGTGTGTGTGTGTGTGTGTGTGTGTGTGTGTGTGTGTGTGTGTGTGTGTGTGTGTGTGTGTGTGTGTGTG
Organism: Conus betulinus; assembly: GCA_016801955.1. Lineage (NCBI taxonomy): Eukaryota > Metazoa > Mollusca > Gastropoda > Neogastropoda > Conidae > Conus > Conus betulinus. Next base: position 780,405 of record JADBJO010000224.1, on the reverse strand, counting down.
TGTGTGTGTGTGCGTGCGTGCGTGCGTGCGTGCGTGCGTGTGAGCATGTGTGCATATTTGGTTTGCAATCACGTGTAAACCTTCCCAACACGGTGCATGGGTGCATGCATTTGCATGTGAGTGCATGAGTGAAAGAGAGAGAGTGAGAAAGAGAGAGAGAGAGAGAGAGAGAGAGAGAGAGAGAGAGAGAGAGAGAGAGTGTGTGTGTGTGTGTGTGTGTGTGTGTGTGTGTGTGTGTGTGTGTGTGTCTGTCTGTCTGTCTGTCTGTCTGTCTGTCTGTCTGTCTGTCTGTCTGTGGTCTTAGGTAACTAATGATCTGTGTGACAATCTTGCATCAATTTTCTGTTTGTATTAGCACAAAGATTAGGATAATAATAATACAAAAAAAAAAAAAAAAAAAAACAAAAAAAAAAAAAAAAAAAAAAAGACAGAAAAACAAAACAGAATACTTCACGTCACGTTTCTTCCAAATGTTTTGTTTTCTTCAAGCAGAATATGTTGATGTGTGTCTAGTCATCTGAAACACTGCATGCAGCTATCTCCCTACTGGCACAAGCATAAAACTGAAAGCAAACAATTTCTGGTGTTCATGCATCAATACATCATTTTTCTATATAGAATGTCACAGGACTGGAGATGTTTTCATACCCTGGCAACAAACTTTAAAAGAGACTTTCACAGAAGGAAAGGCTGACAGTTTACCACTTCAGTCTGTCTCTGACTGTGGATCAATGCTGGGTCACAAAGTATGCAATGGCCAAATCATTCCAGCACAGTAAGCACAGGCAACATTCCCGAAAATAAAGTTCAAGTTGCACTTTTTAAATTAACTTCAAAGAAGAGCGGATATATCTTTGTGCCTATTCTTAAGAGACTGCGTTTTAAACAAAGAAAAAGTTTCAGGGCCATCCCTGCCTTCTCATGACCTTGACCAAACTTAAAGTGATGATATGAAAGTAGTTGAGAGCTTTGCGCATGCCCATTTGCACACCTCTGAGGAAAACGTTAGATCGTGAACCGAGTCGCCACCCCTAACCCCCTGCTCCCATCCAGTTTCTCTCTGAATATGATGACCTTGACACCTCACGATCAAGACTTCAATACCGTCTTTATCATCTAGGACTTCTGGGGCCTTTTATTAGTACTGCACATTATCACTTTATCTGTGTCACACCAGATAACAACAAACAAAAAAATGCATCTATGGTTTCGTTACATTTCATATTCCCGAAAACTTGAACAGTTACTAGGGGGTCTTGATAACCGCAGACCGCCAGCTTGTTAGGGTCATGAGAAGTAGAGAGAGACTTTTTCTCAACAGCAATAGACATCCTTCAAAATACCTCTTGTTGTTGCTTTTATAGTTCTTATGACAATGTTGTTGAAACGGTTAATATCTATTTCATTTTTCTGTCAGTGTCAGTCTTTGTTCTTTTCATGTATTTTTAACCATGACATGGTTTGTATCTATTGATCTGCTGTCTGAGCTGCGACTACCGATGTCTTTAGCACATTTCTATTTTGGGACGGCAGGGGAGATTTTCTGTCAATAATTCAATGGTGAAGTATTTGCTATCCCTAGCAATACTCTATTTGTATCAGTTAAATGTCCAAGATTAGAGATGAGTTTGAAAAAAGTGTGTTACAGCATATTACTTTTTATGATTTGGCATGCTGAATAGATAAGTACTGATACTGTGGAACCTGCTCTGCATGAGTGTGTGTGCATACATATGTGTGTGTGTGTGTGTGTGTGTGTGTGTGTGTGTGTGTGTGTGTGTGTGTGCTTATATTGGAGTGTGTGTGTGTGTGTGTGTGTGTGTGTGTGTGTGTGTGTGTGTGTGTGCGTGCGCGCGCGCGCACGCACGCATGTGCATGTGTGTATATGGAGTGTGTGTGTGTGTGTGTGTAGAGAGAGAGAGAGAGAGAGAGAGAGAGAGAGAGAGAAGAGAGAGTGCATGTGTTGGAGTGTGTATGTATGTATATGCGTGTGCGTGTGTGTGTGAGTGTGAGTGTGAGTGTGTGTGTGTGTGTGTGTGTGTGTGTGTGTGTGTATGCATTTGTCACACTGTATCACTGCACGTGTGATATCTTGTGTGCATGTGAACGTGTCTGAATATGCACACACACACACGCACACACACACAAAATCTTTCTCCTATCATAACCGACTAAGGCTGTTGACTGAGGAATGGGGGCAAGAGAGACTATCAAAGGACAAAGCCTCAGACTGGTGGGATGGAAGGAAACGTTTGGGGGGGGACCGGCAAGTGGCAGGAGAGAGAGAGAGAGAGAGAGAGAGAGAGAGACGGACGGACAGGGCCACTCCTCTCGTGACTGGCCTCTGACCTGAAAAACACAGCCCTACTTTAAAAAAAGGCCACCATCAGTTGAAGTGGAAGAGCTCCCTTCTCATAACCCACTGCTGGTCTTTCATCCACGGCACACGATCACAACCGCTGGCTTTGACTACTAAAAGAGCTCTCTCTCTCTCTCTCTCTCTCTCTCTCTCTCTCTCTCTCTCATTGACACGCACGCACGCACTTACGCACCACGCGCGCGCGCACATACACACACTCACACACAGAGTGTGGACACAGAGCACAAGGGGCCTGCCTGCCTGCCAGCCGGCAAAGGAAGCCTGTGTGTTCAAGCCCAAAAAGATCAAAGCGAGCCTCCCTAGTCCTCAGATAAAAGGCCCCACGAACGAGTAAGTGCTTGTGCCGTCTCTGAAGGCTGCACAAACCGCCTCGTGGCCCCCTCCTTTGAAGTCCTTTGCTGTGCCTGGGCCTGATCAGCCCTTCAAAGCTTCAAAGCCCCGCTGATCTGACAGCCAGCCAGCCGCTTCATAATAGCCTGCCACAGCAACATAGGGACTCGCTCTTTCTCTCTCTTGTCTCTCTCTCCCGTCTCTTTCAGTCTCAACATAGCATCATCACCGACTGACAGACAGACTGGCTGGAAGATCATCAACGCTTTCTCTTCAGCGGGCTTGAACCCAGACACTGAGGCAGTCACAAACTACTGAACACTTTAAGCACAAAACATTGTGCAACTGCCGATGGGAATGTCACCTTGTTGCTTGGGCATTCTGACAACTTTTGATTTAGTCTCTGCACTGTCAAGCCTGTAGATGTCTTTTTGCTATCAATTACATCTTTGGAGGAAAAAAAAAGCAACAGGTGATTCCTTTTTTTTCTTTTTGGTCCTCATGTCTTTAACACACAAAATTAAAAAGCACATGTGCGCCAACAACAGGAAGGATTTTTGTTGTGGCTGCTGTTGTTTTTCTGACAATAGCACAAAGCTACTTACGCACTACTTGTGTCCGTCAAAGACATAGTGTCATCAGTATGTGCATCACTGGACAAGCTCTGCAACTCGCTGTCCTGGGCTGACACTGGTGCATAAGACACATGGGCAGGGTAAGCCGACTGTGACTGGCTTCCCAAGTTGAAGGAATTCTTGCTCCTGGAAAATAGTGGTTGTAAGTTACACAATTTTTTTCTCTTTCCAAAAACAAGCAAACAAACAAAAATCTAAAACAGAATGAATGGTAACAAACCAATGCAGAAAAAAAGGAGACAGATGGCTTACACAAAACTACTTATTACACAAGAAAAGAACATGAGTAATCAAAACACAGTGAAGAACTTAAAAAATCTACAAACAGTTCAACAAAAACACTCTAATCTGTAAACAATTTCTTTGATGCAATCATTAGAGTCTGGAGTTCAAGAAACAAGCACAATTTTTTTTTGTTTGTTTTTTTTTGTTGTTTTTTTTTTGTTTAATCCAAGTAAACTAAGTGTAAGTCTGAACCTGATTTATTTGTAAAAATTGCACACCATCTGGTTAAGAAATTTGACCAAAAAAAAAACACACCTGGATCTATAAAACAAACACATATTGTATGATCAAAATATGTATTGATCATAACATTAAAAACAAATCAGCAAATCTGAACTTCAGACTAAAATATAGTAAAGATATGAATCAGTATGACAATCTTAAGCTTGTATCTCATCTAATCAGATATATGTTAATACAAGAAAGAGGAAGCATTAGACGGATATTTTCCAGAAAATCATAACATCATCATGATCATGTTTACACCCCAGTCAAACAGGTAAGTTCAAAATCTTAACTTTTGAAAATCTATATTATTTTCAAATGAAGGCAGAGCACTCTAAAATGCACAATCCCACTTACCCCACCATTGTTTCTGCATGTCTGGAAGAACTGATGTAAGTCTGTCGACCATCCGGTGTCTTGCTCGGGGCCACAAATACTCCACCACTGGATGCAATCTCCTCTGCACCAAGTTCTTTATCTTCATGCAGCACAGGAAGTAATCCAGTCTGTGATAATGTATGTGTTTCCGAGTTGGACCCACTTGAACGACTTGATTTCGGTGACTCGGCATAATTGTTAACATATTGCACATACAGGTCAGAGTTGAGGAAAGCAGGATAGGACACATCACGGAGGTGGGCTTCAACTTCCAACTGAGCTTCATCAAAAACACACTGATCAACTTTAGACTTCTGACTAAGCTTATCAACTATTTCTTTCTTGGTGTCTTTTGATATACTCTTCACTTTATCAAAGCGGACATAAGCTTTAAAAATCACTTTCACAATATTGTGCACATCCACTGCATCACTGTTTGCCTTCCGCTTCAGGCCATGGCAAGCAAGCCAGAACTGTAGTTCCTCAGATCCGCCTTGTTCAAGCTCCAAGAAATCCTTAAATAAAGCCACTCCTTCACTGTCTGAGAGCAGGTTGTTCAAATTCTCTGCCCATCTGAGATGAGGAGGTGTGATATTTTCTGAATAAGGCGGGGAGCTTGCAGCACTTCCCTCCGGTTCAAATCCAAGAGGTGCCTCTGCATCTTCATCATCAACACACAGAGGAAGGGCACAACTAGTCACATCTCGTTTCTCCAGGTTAGATTTTCGAGGCGTGGCTGCAGGTGATGGCCCTACATCAGCTTTGCTGAGCGTTGTAGTTTTGCACTTGTTATTTTTAAACTTGAAGGACCCATTGTTACAACTGTAAATTATGTCTCCAGCTCCACTTGATTGCAGTTCATTTCCCTCCCCCCTGCACTGGAGGACGTGCAGAAATCTCTGTGAAGTTCTTTTCACTACAGTCATGGGGAATTTCAAATTCCTCAGTGGCCATTGTCGGCATTGCTGCTTTGCCATTGTCTCATCTTTGCCATGCCATTCTTCTTGGCATCATGACTGCATTCCGCCTGTTAAAACAATTTAACAAATAACTGAATAACTGTGCAACATAATTCATTCAAAATGTCATTCATGTTTGCAATATCTTAATCTTGTCTTTTAAATAATATCATCCTTCTAATTAGTCAAGACAAATTCATTTTAACAGAATAATAATTTTCATATCAAACTTTGCAGACCACAAGTCATTCAAATCAAATTTTATCAAAAATTACTTAACTTTAAATATGAAAGCTAACTGACTTATAAAACTGTGTAAATGTCCGAGTTGTTAATAAATTAAACAATAACTATGGTAACATCTCCAAATTATCCAGATTATTTCCTTGAAAATATACGCACAATCAATCCATACAGTGCGTGTGTGTGTGTGTGTGTGTGTGTGTGTGTGTGTGTGTGTGTGTGTGTGTGTGTGTGTGTGCCAAAGTATTACAATTTGCATGCATGTGACTTTTTGGCTCCTCCTCAACACACACACACACACACACACACACACACACACACACACACACACATACTGCATAGTATTGCAGTTGTAACCTTCATGGTACACTGTATGTGGGTTACATTAGTGTGTGTGTGTGTGTGTGTGTGTGTGTGTGTGTGTGTGTGTGTGTGTGTGCATGAAAACCTGTCCACCTACTCTTTATCAGGGTCACACACACACACAGAGAGAGAGAGAGAGAGAGAGAGGAGAGAGAGAGAACAGAAGCCATTGTATCCAGATCTATACAACGTCTGATAATTTTGTGACAGGGAGTTACAACGCTCTTAATTTTCATCAGAACAGGATAAGTCACGAGCCCTCCAATTCCACTACACACTGATTATCATGACAATCATCTGCTACTATGCTAGGTCACAGTGAAAACCCGAAACTGACGAAGGTCCCTCGACACCCTAGCAATGCGAGAATCAGACTGAAAGAACCGAAATTGTCACATTGTGTGGTGGTCCCCCAAATCGCAGCGGGCGCATGGGCGATCACGGTCGTGCTAGTCTATAACGCTGAACGTTTCGTTCGTTACCTCGGTATGTATGTGCTGACTGTCGTATCGCGACCAGTAAGGACGGTAGGACACAGGAACACAAAACAACAAACACGACAAGTTGGTGTGTACGTCTCTGCTGGCCACAGGAAGTTCAAAGAGCGCCATTAAACTTTATAATCTTACCGATAGATGCGTTTTTCGGCAAAACCTTGAAAGGACACACATCAAAAGTACTCCACGAAAAATGACCAGCCGGCCCTATCTACATCGTTTGTTGATTACAGACATCCATCAGTGCTCGAGGTCTTTTTTTTTTTACCTTGTAAAAAAACTACTTGTCTATTCCATTACAGCACCTGAAATGCAGCAGGCCAGATTTGTTCTGAAAGTTTACTTTCGATTTTGTCATTCGAAATAGGCCCTTGTGAAGGGTAACTTTTTGAGGTAAAATGTTGGCAACTGTCGATGCATATATATGCATTCTTTCCACCTTCCACTTAAAACACCTACTTCGTGTTTTGAAAAAGAAAAACATAAAAAGATTCAACAGATTCAAAACCAGATTAAAGTTAAGCTGGGAATGGCTTTGCAGTTGGGTATTTTGTATACTCTGGGTGACACTACTGCTTACACTTAAGTGTACACTCTCTCCTGTAGCATATCGTGATAATCTTTAAGTTTTACCTCATGTAGGATGTTTGATTTTTTGCGATGACTGAAGCTAGCCACATTCATTTACACAAGTTTGTGAACAGCATACACGGTTGTGATGGTAAAAACTGTGTTTACACAAAGGAGAAACTGTCAAAATGCACACCACCTGACTCAACAAACACCTGAACTGCTGCAAGACCTTCACTGACAGCTTTGAAGTTTCACTACTTGTAAAGAGAAGGGGTGCTACTTCAGACGAAATTTATTGTGAAAGCATCCATACTTTGGCTACCAAAATTAACCAAACATTTTTAGAGACTGAACAAATAACATATTCCACAATGATACTGCTAATGATACCAATAAGGTAATACAAAAGTAAAACTGTTTAGATTACACGCTTTTTCAGACAGTAATATCTCTCAATTAATCTCAATCCCAAAACACATTATGCCTGTAGCTCAGTCTGTGACCAAATCTGATTGCAGTTAGGGTTGGAGACTTAAAACTAATGAAATAACAGCTGTTAGCATTTTACAATGCACACCTCCCTACATCACTGCATAACTAAAAGACACACATGCCATCCATCCCTTCCATCCACAACTTGTGCACAACCACACAACTCTACAAATACATCACTATCACCTCTCCATCTGACATAATTGCCAGGTCTCAAAAGAGAAAGACATGGATGGAGAAAGACAAGAACATCCATTGTGTCGACATGAGAAGAATTGATGAGACATTAAAAGAAGAGTGGCTTTAAGCTGTCATTGGAAAGAGAGTATCTAATGCTCTGGGAAACATTTTTCTGACAAAAAGCCCTGAAAAGCAGATCTATCTTTCAACAAAGGATTTAGTTCTTACACTAGGATGCAGAACATGTGATTATCAGCAGAGGAATGAGGCTGGCAAAGAAGCATAAATATGCTTGGTACAAGAAAAATCTACCCAGAAAGATTCATTAAAAGATGTGTAGGACCTGTTTCAGTTGCAGATGAGAAACCGATGAAGGAAACCTCAGGATATACAGTGTTAAGTAGGCAACCAATATAAAGCATGCAGCAGAAGTCTGACCTCTCAAGGACAAAAATCAACCTGGTATCGTAGTTCTCAACCCTCTGCATTTGTTAGTACAATTATAGAATTAACCAGGAACAAACATGAACACAAGACACATAAACACAAAGAAAAATGCAAAGATGAGGATTAAGAAAGAGATGGTGCTGCTCAAGGATTTAACAATTTTAAAAACAACAACCAACCATTACACTTTTGAAACTCGCACACATAATGTAAAAGTTATACTATAGGCACAAACATATAAAAAAAATCTAAATAAAACAGTCTAGTTAAGGGCCTTGTCAAGGCTGTCGGTGTGTCACAAGTTGATGGAAACAAGTTTCATATTGAAAATTTACTTCAAATAAGTGCCTTGATATCCTTGAGGCCACAACAGGGGTATGTAAGTGAGCAATGCTGTAGCAATGGCAAATTTCCTGTGATGCATGCACCAACACTTCGTTTCCTCCTTTGTGGACAGGATCACATGTTAACTTGTGGTCCAACACTCTGAATCCACTGCATCAGAAGTTGTGGCTTAAGCAAGACTGATAAAACTCAGCCTTTTTTTTTTGGTATTTAAGTGATGTGCGCCCCTCTGCACACGCATGCCTACACAATACTTAACACACACACACTAAAACACCCACACCCTCACTTAAACACACACACACACACACACACACACACACATACAAACACACAGACTATGCAGAATGGACTAAAGTACTGTAGTGACCACTCTGAACAATGTATTCAGTTTCGCTATTAACTAGGAGTAAGATTACAACAACAGAGCTAACAAATTATAAATTGTAACTCTTGGGGAAAAAAAAAAGTGTAAGAGACTTTCAAGATTAAACTCAGGAAACAGGCCTCAAAGTCTGAAAAACAGAAGACCAAAAGTGAGAAAACCAGAAACAGCATAAAAGGATGAATCAAAGAAACTGATAAAATGAGTGGCAATTACTAAAAACTCACAACAAAAATAGCCAGAAGGTGTGGAACACAACTGGTAATGAGTCCCTGTCAAAAAAGAAAAAAAAAAAATACTGATATCATACGTTTATTTTTCAAAGGGAATGCTGAGTACATGGTCTACATAATGACTTGTGTCAGCCAACTTTCTTCACCGTTTCTTTCCAGTTTTTGTTCTAAACCACAACATGGCAAGCTAGATAGCTCAATGTACAGTGTTTCTAAAGAAAATGACTTGAAATGCCCCTTAAATAAACGCATTATAAACCAAACACAGACAAGCCCAAGAGTTGAAAAGGAAACTGTCTACACGAGAAGATGGCTAAAATATATTGCAGCAGAATATTGGCCCACTTGGCAAAGAAGCTGGCTCACTGCTGTTCTGGGATGGCTTCCACTAGTGGTCTGCATGGGGAGTTTAAATTGACTGCAGCTTCAGCCTCCCTGTGGAATGCTTTTAATTAAACGCTCCAGCAGGAAGGGAGACAAACTTGTTCAAATTGGATTTCCCACCTCCTGTACATCTTGGGAGACTGTTGTCAGTATGATTATCATTCTCAGCGTCTGTACGGTCTGCAGATGCTGCTGCTGTTCCTCCTGATTTGTTCACATGCCAGGTGATTATGCTGTAGAATATAATTTTCTAACCATGTTTTGCAGCGAGTGTGTGTGTGTGTGTGTGTGTGTGTGTGTGTGTGTGTGTGTGTGTGTGTGAAAAAGAGTGTGCCTACATGTGCCCAATCTTCTACCCAGTAGTTTGCATAATTGGAAGTTCTCTCTTTTTTTTCATTTTTGTTGTTGTTTTGTGTTGCTTGTCCGATGCTATGAGACTGAGTGAAAGAAAGAGCACCAACACAAGTATTCTAAGTAAATGTGCATGTGTGTGTGAGAGAAGAGACAGACAGACAGACAAGAGACACAGTATGGTATGAGAGACCCATCGTTAGATCTTGACAACTGCTTTGATGTCATGACCCCATAAGATAATGCAATCATATTAAGTGTTTGGAATTCCAATCCTATTTCAGACCTAACCATACCCCCATGTAAAACTAGATCTATTATTGGACACTATATAATGGTGCATATTTTACCATCCCATCAGCCTAAACAATGTTTTAACATGTGCATCTAATCTCTGCTTGGTAGAAACAGCTCTTCCCCTTCTTGGTCCAGCAACATGATGTCACCCAGCAGAGGAAATATTTGCTGAACTGTTAAGACTCATGGTCACTGTCACTATGCGTAGATGAGCAGGTCATATTTTGAATGTAAATCAATTTGTGAAATTACTAAATTTGGCAAGCTGGCTGCTTGAGCATATCATATAGGACATGACATCAGAGTAGGATGTTAAAGTAAACACAGTACATGTTTGTTTGAGTGAGTATGTGTGTGTGTGAATGTGTGTTATTAGCACATCACACTGTGTTTGAGTGTGATAAGTGTATGTGTCTGTTAATGTGTGTGTGCATGTCCTTCAAATTCTCATCCTGTACATTTGACTCTGCACTTATCAGTATCTGAAAAGATTAGAGCAATCAACAGTGTTGATTTTTTGTTTATATTCTGTACTTTCATAAACTGAAACTGATTAAATCAAACTAAAGAAGTGAATTTTTCAAAATTGCAAACAATCTCAATGGCACACACACACACACACACACACACACACACACACACACACACACACACACACACACACATATTTCAGTGCTGATTATATGTGAGTATTTCATAAAAATGACTCATAATCTGTGGTGTAAACCTCGCCCACTGAATGAAGCCCATCGCACTGCGCTTCTTTCCGTCTGCAAATTATCTTCTCTTAGTTTGGAAGTTTGCGCTACTGATCCATCGTAATGATGGAAATAAACAGAAAGAGACTAAGCGCATACCTCACATCCGGACCGTAGATCAGTAAGCAAGTTTATAATATGTATCTCACGTGGTCAATATAATTCCTACTTCATGCGAGCGTAAAATTCCGAGACAACTTTTCAACCTACGCGTGCGCGTGCATGCAAAAACGCGCGCGAGCGCACACTCACACATAATACACACATCCTAGCACAAATGTTTAAAAACCAGCGATCAAGATCACTTGGTTGTAGTTTTTTCTTTGTGACTGCTCTTAAGTCCACAAGGTAAACTTCCAGACAGAAACTAGCTGTTACCGCGCGACGACTGCACCACGCACGCGTCCACATTCCTTTCGAAGTTCTCTGTTGAACACATCGAGTGACCCGACCCAGCAAAAAGGTCTTAGCCTTTTACAACAAAGAACTCACCAGTTTGAACAGACGAATCCTTAAACCAACATGTTGATATTGATGAGCAGTACACACACTTTGAAAACAAATAAACTTTGGTTCGTTGTACTGTGTTGAAACTGTGAAAGCCCAGCGTTGAGCGTATCCCGAGCACATGCCCGACGAGAGTTTCGTGACGTCACTGACTTTGAAGCGCCGCACCAATCAATGAGCAGATAAAATAAGCTTGGAAACACACATGCCGGGTGAGTCCATAAAGCCTAGGGTTTTCAGGATCTACTTTTTGCTTTACAACAAAAACGCGGTTGACTTTGTTCTTGTTGTATAGAGTCTTTCAGAATAGTAAAAGGTGTCTTTTTAATCGTACGATTCAATCTATGGGTCAAAAATGTAAAATGATCAAAATTATGTTTTACACAAGAGACTGGTACCCCTCATTGGGAAGTGCCCACAAAGTGTGGTGACTGGCCTAAGGCAGCGTCTTTGATCTCGGCTGCTGTCTTTTGTTGCTTCTGTGAATGAGATCGACACCCTTTGATCAGATTGTGCTTGTGCATTAAGAACGAGTTTGGATGGAACTATCAAGCTTTCACACAGGAAGAAAAAATACGCCGTGGTTCCAGCGGACAGGGAGCTCTCAAAGCTTGGGCGATAGTCTTGCCTCCGACAATTAGCCAGATTTGTAGACGCGTGTGTGTGTGTGTGCGTGTGTGTGTGTGTGTGTGTGTGTGTGTGTATGTGTAGTGTGTGTGTGTGTGTGTGTGTGTGTGTGTGAAGTCGCAAAGCTTACCGTTTAACCCGTTTTTCTGCTAGCGTCTGATTCTCGATTTTTTTTTTTCTTTTTTTTTTTTTTTTTTTTTTACAAGTCAAGACACACAGTAGTAGTAGTAGAAAGAACAGTTACGCCGGTGTTGGAAACAATCCGCTTGAGATCAATATCGCACCTTGTGTCCGGGCCCATTAAAAGCCCCCGAAGATCTGAAAACCACATCCCAGCCGCCAGCTTCAAAGCGGAGGCTTAATCTTTGAAGCTGAGTCGAATCCCAAGGGGAGGGAGAGACCCACGCTGCGCGTTGAGCCTTCTGAGCAAAGAGACTGGCGGGCGGGGAGAGCGATTCCCCTTTGCTCTGACTCTGAGCTCAATCACACTGCGGTGCTGTCGTCACCTCGGCTGTCGGACCGCAGGCTTCCACTTTGACGGGTGTCGCAGGCCACGCTTAGTGTGGAGTTGGTCTACACTCTTAACAACGATGTTGTCGCATCAGGGTTGGGGAAAAGAGGGATAGAGGAGGGGAGGAACAAAAATAGGGGTGGAGGTGAGGGGTTGGTGCGAGGGGAACAGGGGTATGGTGATAAAGCAATGATAATGTGCTGTTGTTTTTAACGTCCGATAGTGCCAACTCAAATATAAAAATCGTCGTTTGAAAAAAAAAAAAAGCCAACTATGGACTCTCTCTCTCTCTCTCTCTCTCTCTCTCTCTCTCTCTCTCTCTCTCTCTCTCTCTCTCTCTATGCGCCGCAGAAAAAGAACTTTATTGTTCTCCAAATGAATCATTTCACGTGGACCATTGTTCCGCCCTTGAAGTTTTACTTTTCAGTTTAGTCGGATGCTCAGATTTCCCTGACTGATCTGAACTCCACAAACATAATACAGACCTGATTATTTAGCAGCCGGCTGGGCTGACTAGCGTCCCCGAGCTTCCCCTAACTACCACCGTAATTCACGTGCAGCGTAGTGGAAAGAATCAGTGGTGGTTGCTGCCTCTCAAGTTGCTACGTGGGCGGGCCCGTCCCCTGACATACCAGGAAGCAGTCAGCCAGCGGCCTTCCTCATCTCTTCAACTTATTACACACAGTCTTGCTCCTCACAGACCAAAACAACCTTGGGTAATTGTGAGGCCGGGAAGGGATGGAGGGGAGGGGGAAAGAAGGGGGAAGGGGAGAATTTGACCGCCTGAGGTTCATTCGATGGCCTCTAGCGGAACAGAAACCTTCGTGGAAGTCTATGGGCAACAAGCCCGGAAGCTGTAGAAATGACACTGAAACGCTCTTATTTGAAAAAGATGAGAGTTCAACGCGCCAACTTCACGTGGGAAGAGGGTGGGGGGTCAAAACAGGTCGCCCTATTCCTCATCTCCCTGGCCCCAGCCCTGCGGAGGTTAAACTGATTCGAGCAGTGGCCAGCGGAAAAAGTTTGCGTAAAACATGATTAGTGTTTTGCATTTCAAGGGTGTGCGTAGCCTGGACTATAATGAAGACGGTTTTTTTTTTTTTTTCGTTCGGGTTTGGGTATTTTTGTTTCAGTTTGACAAGTTGGTTAGCTTTTTTTGTTTGTTTCCCGCCTGGACATTCACAATGCTGACTTTGTTCATAAATTAATATCTTAACTTGCAAACGCTGGATAATCGCTTTACTGACTGCTTTAAAATGACATTTAAACCTTATCCTGGAAGATGAAAATCTATCCCACCAGTTACACACACACACACACACACACACAGAGAGAGAGAAGACGTAAAGAAAGGGGATGGGACAGGGTGGGGGAGGAGGGGAGGCAGAAGGGAAAGGTGTTCGGGGGTATCGAATCCCAGCCAACTCCCCACCCCACCCCCCCCACCCTCACCCCCGTCATCCTGTCCCCACACCCAGCCCTCTCAAGGTTGAAAATGAACTTGATCTCTTCGCGTCATGCATCTCTGATCCAAGCAAGCAGTAGGGGGAAAAAAAAAAAAAAGGGAGGGGGGGGAATTATTTACTTTTTTCTCTCCCCTTTAACAGCACAGTTATTTGCTTGTTCTTTCTTTCAAGTTATTAATTGTAATGGGGGGCGCTGTAGTGATAGTCATTGTAAAAGAGGACATTATCATGGGTTTTGTTTTTGTTTTTTTTTTATCCGGCGGTTTGGATGTTTTGGTGGTGGGGGTGGTGGTGGTGGTGGTGGTGGTGGTGTGTGTGTGTGGTGTGTGTGTGTGTGTGTGTGTGTGTGTGTGTGTGTGTGTGTGTGTGTGCTCGCTGGGGCATTTGCAGAACCGACCAAGTGTGAACACACTTACATCTTACTTTGTGAACAACTGATATCCATGATTTCAACATTCGTATCTGGACTCTCAAGAAAGACGGACGAAAGCGGAGCTTTCGGCTACCATCCGGCAGCCTTCGGTGCGCACGTCCGCGAGTCGAGCTCACGTCATGCGACCGAACTTGGGAGTTGACGACCGGCGGCAGGATGCGTCGCCCCCGGTCCCTGCTGTGGGTTGGTGTGGTGGCCGCAATGTCGATGGCCTCCTTCAACCCTCTCTGGAACCATCTGGCCTCCCGGTCCAGGACGTTGATATCCAGTTTTATGGCTATTTTGAAACCATATACTGAAAGTTAGAATGTAACGCACGGTATCACTGATTCAGTGTTTCAAGTCATTGCAAACCGGCGATTAATATCGAGCTTCATGAGCGCGTGGGACAGAGGAATGTACTGAATTAACACGAAAGACACGGCTTAAAAAGAAAAGGAAACAAAAACAGAAAGAAATGAAGAAAGAGAGTCAGTTGGGTCAGCCACGTTCAGAGAACATGTCTGTCTCAATGCGACGAAAGATGCGTGACTTGACTCAATTCTGTAGAACTGCATTGATTTTCTGTAAGTACTTTCTCATTTATTCATCTATTCGTTTTATTCATGTATGTAATCTATTGATGTGGAATGACATTCTGTCATAACGTTTTTAAAAAAATGATAACAATGACCAAAAAAATGAGGTATAGCCTATTCCAACAATGATTCTAACAACATTCGGTAGTTTTTGGTTCACACACACACACACACACACACACACACACACACACACACACACACACACACACATGCGCGCGCGCGAACACACACACACACACACACACACACACACACACACACACACACACACACACACACACACAAGTGTGAGAGTGTGAGTGAGAGAGAGAGAGAGAGATCTTTACATGTAAAGGTTTAAATGAGATCCTAATTTTTGTGTGTGGGGGGGGGGGGGGGGGGGGGGAGGGTGGTAGTAAACATGGCTAGACGATTTAAGGGGGGATATTAAGAAAAGATCATGTTTCTACCAGCAGTCGTTGCACACGATATCCTTCGCGTCCCTGACCGTGGAAAGGGGAGACACTAACACACACACACACACACACACACACACACACACACACACGACAGAGAGAGAGAGAGAGAAAACAGTACCCTCATCACCACACCCCACCTCATTTCCCTGCTTCTGAAAAAAAAAAAAAAAAAAAAAAGCAAAGTGAAAAAAAAGCACCCTCTGCAGCCTAATCTGGATCTCAGCAGGAGTTCTCCCGCCTGGCTGTAACAAGATCCTCCCACCAGCCGAGGCGGCAGGCTCGCGGCAGCTGTCAGGCCGTCATGCCTTGGCGATCAAAGGCCGCGAGCTCTTTTAACTCGATCCGCCCGTCACTTTGTTCCCGCCGTCACTGTACACGACCATAAAACTTAGCTCCCCCGAGCTTGCCGAGCAAGAGCTTATCAATATTGACGGGGTTGGGGGCGGAGTGTGGAGGAGGGGGGGGGGGGGGGGGGGGGGGGAGGGGGGGAACAGTAGGGGGTGGGGGTGGGGGGAGGGTATTAAGACAATATAGATGGTCTAGTTAATATGTTTTCCCGCGCCGAGCCCAAATCGGGGTTTAGCAATGAAGTCAGCGTGGGGCAGAATACGGAAGCCGGGTGTTTGAAGTAAGTTAATAACCCGAAAACAATACGTTTGGCGTGTGGGGTACATATCTAGAGTCTACTTCTTTTCCTCAACCTGCCCGCACCCGCACCTCCTCTCGCCCCACCTTTTTTTTTTTTTCTTCCGTCTTCTTGTTACGCTTCTTCGCTTGATACGTGTAAACACCTTACCGGATAGACCAACTGTCAGAGAGTACGCTACTCTGCGAATCGTGCATCTAAACGCAAAGTCATAGTTGGATAGACATACAGATAGATAGACAGACAGACTGACAGAGAGTCAGACAGACAGACAGATAGACAACACACAGACGGGCAGATATGCTGAAAAAATAGCTAGCAGCAGATAGATATGATGAAAAAAAAAATGTATTGAGCAAATACGGTGTCGTGGAAACTAAGCGCAGGCTAACGAATCCTTCGTCATTAAAACAACGACAACACTACGTCCACACTGGCTCAGGCTCCATTTCTGACGGGGATCAGCTATAGTGTTCCACCTCCTCTTCTGCCACCATTTGTTTTGTACGTGGGACCTCCTGTCTGAAATACTTTCCATCCACACCCCACGCCGCTCCTCTGACACTGGTCTGTTATGACTACCCCAACGACCGACGATGAGAGGATTTTCTTTTTCATAGTCATGCAACGTGGAACGGAAAGAAATAAACTCTCGCAGATACTCATTTTCCCTGCCTACGTTCAGGACATCTTCCATAATCAGTAAACGGTTGTACGATGATGAGCTGTTTCAGCATGAATGAGTAGGGGCAGGACTAAGGCCATTTATCCATATCAAATGTGAAGTATGAGTGAAAGAGAGATTGAATTCGAGTAAGTCGTGGTCATCTTGTGAAGCGTGGGGGGAGGGTGCCTAGAACGTATGTTTAATAAGAGGCTAAACAGACAATGATAGTGATATTTAATGATAGAATAAGACTTTACCACCTACGAGATATGAAGGAGAACAAGTCTTTGATCGGAGAACAAGTCTTTTGATCGGCTTCTGTACGTGTAGGCCTAGAATCCTCTTACTCTTTCTTGCAAACAAGACAGGGACTGTGACTATTGTCTTTAATAAGGGCTAGAGGTCAGACAAGATATCTTTCCCATGTACGTTATGTACAACCCTTTTTCTGTATTCGCCATAACTATTGAGGGATCAGCACTAAAACAGAGTCTTTGGCTGCAGAGTTGACGGTCATGCGTTCAAACCAGTCGTGAGTCTTTTTTTTTTTTTTTTAATTGCAGTTCAAAATCTCTTTTTCCACTCTCTCCACCCATAAGTAATAAAAATGGGTACCTATTTCAGTTCATGTAAGATTAAGGTGGCGAAAGGACAGAATCTGGCTCTTTTCTACCATGTCGTGCCCTAGACACGGTTACTCTCAGACAGTTCCTCGCCCCCCCCCCACCCCCCCACTCCCCCGTAGCTGTCAGCCCACTATATAAAATAATTGATTTGACCATGGAACTTTAATACCATAGATAGTATAATTTCCTTGGATTGAAAGTTCTTCACAAAAATTTTCAATTTTCAGTCGCGCGCACGCACGCACACAGGCATGCACGCACTCACGCAGGGACGCCTGCACGCGCGCGCGCGCAACACACACACACACACACACACACACACGCGCGCGCGTGCGCACACACACACACACACACACACACACACACACACACACTACCATCTCAACGTTCAAGGCTAAGATACAGCTTGAGCTGACAGCTGACTTAGGGCGTGACCACTTCGCATGAGTAAACGTTGAACACACAGCAAAGTGTCATGCACAGATGTCAAGTCTGCCTGTACATGATTTTAGCTGAGGAAGGGGAGGGCTGGGCTCTGCCCTCCGTATGCCGTGCCCTTTACGTGGTGAAACTAAGACCGTTCAATTCCTCTGTTGCTGCTGGCACGATAGAACAGTATCTCCTCATGGTGAGTAGCATCATCCAGCAACTGCTGGCCAGTCTGAAAATCTGATGTTTACTCAGTGAGTAACTAGCATAAACTTATAGCCGCCTGCTTTGAAAAGGAAGACGCTCTGTCGAGACGATGTAGAGCATGTGGCTAGTTCTCATTGGGCCGAAAGAGAAAGTAGACGCCATCTTTGTTTACAACCCGTAGCGGCCGAACCTAAAATGCGTTTTCTCGCTTAGACTTTTATTTTGAAGTCTGTGCCATCTACCAATGTGCCACATGCCAACCAGCAAACATTTGACAAAAATTCGGCTGATATGGTATATATAGGGGCCTGTTGTATTTTGGGGAGCAGAGGGTACAATGACACTATTTGGACGCCAAACATTAATGCGCAAAGAACTTGCTTAAGCAATCTAACATTTTATACACAGACACAACCAGACTGTGCTGCTTAAGAAATTGATTAATTTTAAATAGAGACATGTAGATTGTTCTGAGGGTTTTTATTGTGTTTGAAAGTGTGTTTCCCATCTTTTCTTTCACGTGCCCATCAAGATACACGTACGGTGGTTCCATGCAGATAGATGAAGATGAGAGGAATGGGACTAGTTTAGGAATGCCATCCGGCCCAAACGTAGGATCACGCGTGAGCTCCCAGGCCCGAAATGTGATAAGGGCTAAGGTTAGTTCAGGTCCGAATCCAGAGTTCAGATTAAGGCGCAACACTGCAGCCTATACTCTCCATTACATTACGAAGTATCATCTACGTGAATTTCGAGCGGTGTTGTAGAGTGGATACCCTCTTTCAGCACATCATCAAATACTGATGGTCTCTTTTTGAAGAACATTGCAGTTTTTAGGAAAATTAAGATAAGTCTGATCATCTGAAGGAAGATAAAGATACGTCTGATAATGTGACCTTACAGGCCAGAGTATTCACTACATGGAGCTCGAGCTGTACCGTGGAGTGGACACCCCTCTTCAGCGCATCATCAAATACTGATGGTCTTTCATTGTCACCCCAGTGTTGTTGTTATGTAAATCACTTCACTGATGACCAGTGGACGGTGAATGGGCATCCCAGAGGGCCGTAGTAGAGCTGGGTTGCGGAGGACACCGGACATGTATTCATTGCTACATGGTTTTATGCCCTCATTCAGCGGCAAATGATGCGCTCTAGATAATTCCCCTAAACTGCACATAAAGTTG
Source organism: Conus betulinus (assembly GCA_016801955.1). Lineage (NCBI taxonomy): Eukaryota > Metazoa > Mollusca > Gastropoda > Neogastropoda > Conidae > Conus > Conus betulinus. The sequence goes on along the minus strand of JADBJO010000224.1, from coordinate 761,321 downwards.
GATTTGGTCCATATCGAAAGTAATCAGCAGCCTGCCAGATGGGAAACTCGATATTTTAGGAACTATGGACGTCCATCGTCGTTTTCTTGTCTCCATGTGAATAGTTAAATTGTGAACAATGACTTTTTAAGCTCGGAAATTTCCCCTGTTCCATCATTCCCATTGTCTGCCTACCCTGCTACTCCCCTCCACCCCTGGCCACTGTTCCGTGTTCGTTTTGTCAATTAATTCTTCCCCTATTTCCGTTTTACCTATCCATTCATGCCACCCACTCTCATTCTTTTTTTTTTTTTTGGTAGTAGCCTTTGCTTGTCAATGCTCGTCTCCCTTTTCAGGCTGGACTTCTCTGGTTCCATACAGATGGATCAAGACGAAAGGAATGGGACTATTTTAGGGATGCCACCTGGCTCCACAGAGGATCACGGGTGAGCTCCAAGACATCAGTCATGAATACTATGCTGACCCGTTGTAAATTTTTTGGAACAGTATCAGAGGAGAAAACTAAACGATTTTCAGAAAAATAGGATAAAAGGCACTTTTTTTTCCCTTGAAGAACATCACACTTTTTAGGAAGACATATATTTAAGTCTGATCTGCTGAAGTTACTCTTCACATGCCAACGTATTATCTACATGGAGCTTTAGCAGCGTCGTGAAGTGGACACCCCTCTTCAGCGCGCATCATCAAAAGAAAATACTGATGGTCTCTTTTTTGTTGCCCCCAGTGTGTTATTATTGTTATGCAAATCACTTCACACTGATGACCAGTGGCCGTGAATGGACATCCCAAAGGGCCGGTAATAGAGCTGGGTTGAGGAGGACACCAGACATTTATTCATTGCTGCATGGTTTTATGCCCTCATTCTGCGGCGAATGATGCGCTCTAGATAATTCCCCAAACTGCACATAAAGTTGGATTTAGTCCATATCGAAAATAATCAGCAGCCTGCCAGATGGGAAACTCGATATTCGGGAACTATGGACGTCCATCGTCGTTTTCTTGTCTCCATGGTAATAGTTACCTAGTGAAGGATGACTTTTTAAGCTCGGAAATTTCCTCTGGTCCATCATTCCCTTTGTCTGCTTACCCCGCTACTCCCCCCACCCCCACCCCCCCACCCCCACCCCCTGACCACCCATCTGTGTTCGTTTTGTCTCCGTTTTACTGATCCATTCATGCCACCCACTCTCATCCCCCCCCCCCCCCCCCCCCCCCCCACTGGTGGGATTTTATTGCTGGATACTTGTATTCTGCTGTATTGTTTTGGCACACAGGGAATGAACTATTACTTGTTGTCTGCTTTTGATTATGATTCCAACAATTTTTACGCAATATTTCAATGTATGCCACGTGTCAAGTGTTATGCACAAACAGAATTGTTAATTTCTGATACGTCCTGACTCGACTTAGAGCCTAAACAGACAGAACGAGCTTTGGTTGATCTACTAGAGAAAATGAAATGACGTCACCATAGGAAATAGAGCTCGGTAGTAGCCTTTGCTTGTCAGTGCTTGTCCCCTTTTTAGGCTGGATTTCTCTGCTAACGTCAGATGAGATTTTGATAGATGACAACAGTCATCGCAGTAGTTTAGCTGCTGTATTGTGAACTGATGTACCTCATGTTTGTATTTTCATAGACAGTTGTCGTGAATTTTATTTTGCTTTTTTTTTCTCTCCAGCACATGGTTTTTGTTTGTTTTGAGCACATGGTGTTTTTTTGTTATAATAATAGTTCTCAAAGGGTCTTGTGGTTGACAGGGCTACAAAAACTGAAACTAAAACTACTGGAATATTTTTTGTTTTATTTTCGTATTTATAGTTATGCTTGTGTCAGTGGGGGGGGGATGAGGGGGGGGGGGGGGTTTAATATGGGGGGCCTTTGTTTTCTTTTCGGGGGTGGTTGTTTGTTGTTGTTGGGTTGGGGGGGGGAACTGACACGCTTGAATATTTCAGGTGATGTTGTAACTTTGGTACAGCGTAAACTTTTTATAAACGTTTGCTTATTTCTTGTCACTTTGAAATGTGGTCAGCCGACCAGTTATTGAGAATCAGTATCAGTCAAACTCGAGTAACGAGAAATTTGCCGGTGTCCTAAGAGGAGGAAGGCAAAAAAAAAAAAAAAAAAAGAGAGGAAAAAAAAGGGAAAGAAAAGAAAAGAAAAGACATTTCCTCTGCCTATATGGATGTTCGTTTCTTGTGGCGATGATGAAGTTTAGGATGGTCCCCTGACCCTACTCTTCTGAGATGACAATAAAGGACGAATTAGGGTAAAACGTCGGTTGATAAAGGTTGCAAACTTTATAGGCCATAGAAAAGGTGTGTGTGTGTGTGTGTGTGTGTGTGTGTGTGTGTGTGTGTGTGTGTGTGTGTGTGTGTGTGTGTGTGTGTGTGTGAACGTGTGCGTGTTATTTCAAGTTTAGGGAAACCCTAAATCATAAATTTCCTACAAAGGGGGAAAGAGGAAAATGGGGCTTAGGTAGGTAGACCAATTCCTTAAAACATAATGGCACATATAAATGATGAGTTGTTCTATATACAATGAAGGCAGTCTCTGAAGCTGAAGCAAATAAATGCGCGCTTTTCTTTTTAATGCGCACTCATCTGAGTTCTCTTTCGGATGAATTCCTTCTTCAGTTTCTTTCTTTCTTTCTTTCTTTCTTCTCTTCGTCTTTCTTCTTCTCTCTCTTTCTTTCTTTCTTTCTTTCTTGTCTTCTTTCTTCTCTTTCTTTTTCTCTTTTTCTTTCTTCTTCTCTCTCTCTTTTCTTTCTTACTTCGCTTTTTCTTTCTCTTTGTTTGTTTGTTTGTTTGTTTGTTTCTGTCATTCTGTCTTTCCCGTTTTTCCTCAAAGACATGGAAATTATATTGACAGAAACGTACTTTCGAACCGACGCTCAAATCATCGACATTGAAATCTGAACCAAACAGTATCATGTCATGCAGGCTTAACGTCCTCCACCCCAGTATGACTGAAGTGGTCCTGGTCGACTCCACGGACGAACGAACGAACAAACACATAAGCTGGGTACTAATTAACCATTCACACGAATTATGAGATTGAACAGCACAGTAAAAATTTGTATACATTCTAAGGGGTCGTGCAGAAAGCACGTATTCAGAAAAAAAAAAGATATATAAACACTAGGTACTCTGTCAGACAGATTAGTTGCCGACAGTTATGAACAAACTCCGGTACCGTAACTGAACGAATAATGGATTGTCAGATGTAAAACCGCACTATATGTCCTCAACATTTTTTTTTTTTTTTTTTTTTTTTTCTTTTTTTTTTTTTTTTTTTGTTCTACCAGGAAGAAGATTACACCCATACTCCACCTGTCCCCCCTCTCCCGACATTCATAACTGCATTCCCTTTAACTACTTCTGTCACGGTATGGTGCCCACAGCGCTCTTATCAATACATATGAAATATATTAGAGGGACATACACGGGCAGATTATGAAGGGATGAGTGATAAATATCCATACGAACATATTAAAATGCTAATAAGATCATGGGTGTGGTAGGAATTTGATGATGAGGATCTTCTTTTCTTTTCTTTTCCTTTTTTTTTTTCTTTTCCTTTCTTTCATGCGTTCTTTCTTTCTTCTTTTGTTTGTTTGTTTGTTTGTTTTGTTTTGTGTTGTTGTTTTTTGACTTTGGACATTCTGATCCCCGGCTTTTTTGGCCCCGGATATTTTTTTGCCTGGAAAGATACGCAAAAGGCAGACGACGCGTGTGGTGTGTGTGTGTGTGTGTGTGTGTGTGTGTGTGTGTGTGTGTGTGTGTGTGTGTGTGTAGTTTTCCGATTTCGTTGGCACAGTATCCGCCCTCCCCGGTCCCCCCACCTCTCTCTCTCTCTCTCTCTCTCTCTCTCTCTCTCTCTCTCTCTCTCTCTCTCACCATCATCATGCATATCAATCACCCGCTAACATCACCATCTGGTACTTATTGGGAGCAAAAAAAAAAACACCGGCACCACCGTCCACCATCGAACATCCATCACTACCAATACCACCACCTTACTCTAGCTGGCATCTACACCAACATCAAGCACTGTTCCATCACAACCGTCAGCAACCACGCACCGGTATCAACACCGCCATTGAACATCCACCACCACCCACCCACAACCACCAGTGCCATCAAGCCACATGCCACAGTTAGGAGTTGGCACAGTAAAGCACTGCATACTCATGTGAACGTTTTGAGGCCTACCAAAAGGTTGAGCCAACATTTAATGTTAAACTGATAATTGATTAAAAAGAACAACTCGCCACCAATCTCCTTGTTCTGGGGGATCTTCACCGATGAAATCACAAACGATCTTCAAATGCATGACCTTTCTCTTAGGTAACATATTTCAGGCCCATGTGCTTGCCTGTCACCCTCTCTTTGTGCCAGCCACAAATGTACAATAAAATCCTATTCATTTGATTTTCATCTGTCTGCTTGGAACCACCTGGCTTGTACCTTGATGGCCATATGAAAGGAAACGAGGAGAATCGACTTTCAGACGCAATAAAAATCCTCAAAACAATCTGACTGCGCCAGTGTATAAATATTCGACTCCTTAAGCAAGGCTTTGGCGCATTAGGTTTTGGTGTGCAACCACACCACCATACGGAACATCCATCACCAGCCACTGCGCACTATCATATACCACCGCCACCACCAAACATCACCAACACCATCATCCAATATCCATCATTACCACGTACAATCACACCAGCATCCAATATCCATCATTACCACGTACAATCACAATTATGACCACCTCCAGCATTGCTGCTTCCGTCCTCTCATCCACTGTGCACGATCACCAGCACCATCCTCCCTCCCTCTCCCTCCACTCTCCCCTCCCAACATACTCATCACCACCACAAAACTAGCATTCCTATCAAGTTATTGTATGATGAGCCACACAGCTTGAACCATGTTCTAATAGTATGCTGGAATTTACATGACGTTATGCATAGACATATAACACCTTCAGCAGACTCCACAAGAAGTTCAGAGATCTTCCATTTACATGTAATTTCTTTTTTTTTTTTTTTTAACCTTCTACATGAAAGTTGTATTTGTCTCTTTTTCTTTCTTTCTTTCTTTCTTTCGTTTTTGTTGTTGTTGTTGTTGTTGTTGTTGTTGTTGTTGTTATCCATTTGATACAAGACTTAGCAGAAAGTACATCCGGTTTTGATCGCGTTTAACATATTTGGAACAAAATTTATTTCTCCTTTAACATGTACTGACGTAATCCATTCTGACAGGGTACCAGACCTCAAATGATCCCCTGCGGTCGGCTCGGCTATGAGCAAGATAACATGAAATGAAACTGAGTCGGTGTTTGAATTCACGAAAATAAAATTGTACAGGGACGGCGGGAATATCACAAAGCTAAAATGACTGGGGCTCCTTTGAAGAAATTTTGCGGCTGTTCTATGTCACATCCCAAGTGTACGCTCTCTCTCTGTTGTTGCACATGCCTTTGATGGTATGATACTCAGAGCTGGATCACAGAGTTTTTAAGGTGGGGTGCTGGTAAATGTTTTAGGCCGGGGTCCAGGGGCCGCCTAGGCCCCGGTGGGGTCTAGGGGCAAGGCCCCGGTGGGGTCTAGGGGCAAAGCCCCGGTGGGGGGGACCAGGAAGCAAGACCCCCCCCCCCCCACCCCCCCGGCCAAAAATTGGTTTTTGACATTTTAAAAGCTGTTTCGTGGCATCTTCTGTGAGCTGGGGATACATTATTAATAGCGCTTTAAGCCGAGTTTTTTTTTTTTTTTTTTTTTTTTTTTAGCCGAAGGGGGGGGGGTGCTGTAGTACCGATGCACCCTCCTGGATCCGGCCCTACAGTATCAGAAACGTAGTTCCGGCAGAGAACTGCAGGATAGTATATTCTACACAGTAGCATGTAAGATGACAGAGATTTTTACTGCGCGCAATGTCCTTGTTTTGACGAGAGTATCGAGCGAAAGTATTGGTCTTGCTCACTGACTGGAACTGAGCAAACGTTTGGTAAGCTCTCTCTCTCTCTCTCTCTCTCTCTCTCTCTCTCTCTCTCTCTCTCTCTCTCGCCCACAGACTTAAAAGTTCACACACACACACACACACACACACACACACACACACACACACACACACACACACACACACACACACACACACATGTGGACAGACGCAAGTGAACACACACACATGCGCGCGCATGCAAGCCCCCCCTCCCCCCCCCCCCCCCCCCCCCCACACACACACACACACAAGTAGTCCAAATCAGACATAAACTAGCCTATTATTTTCTTGTGGCTTTCTCCAGAAAGGATTAATTGTTCG
>JADBJO010000224.1:742500-747500 GCA_016801955.1 Conus betulinus | reverse complement strand
AACGGTTTTTCTTCTTCATGGAATATCTCAGAATGTACTTGGGCGATCTTTCTGTAAATTTGTATGTATGTTCAATTAATGGTCACGGATGATGCCCGATGTTTTAATTTACCCTGTTATGGCCGTTACCTACGGCTGTAACGGCCTGTAACGGTTTTTTTTTCTTTATGGAATATCTCAGAAAAATACGTGGCCGATCTTTCTGAAAATTTGTAGGTATGTTCATTATGGTTCACGAATAATGCCCGATGTTTTAGTTTACCGTTATAGCTATTACTGTCGGCTGTAACGTCCTGTAACGGTTTTTTTCTTCTTTATCGAATAATTATCTCAGAAAGTACTAGGCCGATCTTTGTGAAAATTTAGCAGGTATGTTCATTATGGTCACGGATGATGCCCGATGTTTTTTAGTTTGCCCAGTTATAGCCGTTACTAACGGCTGTAACGGCCCTGTAACGGTTTTTCTTCTTTAAGGAATATCTCAGAAAGTACTTGACCGATCTTTGTGAAAATTTTTAGGTATGTTCATTATGGGTCACGAATAATGCCTGATGTTTTAGTTTACCGGTTATAGCCGTTACTAATGGCTGTAACGGCCTGTAACGGTTTTTCTTCTTTATGGAATATCTCAGAAAGTACTTTTAGGCCGATCTTTGTGAAAATTAGCAGGTTATGTTCATTATGGGTCACGAATAATGCCCGATGTTTCATTTTACCCCGTTATAGCCGTTACTAACTAACGGCTGTAACGGCCTGTAACGGTTTTTTTCTTCTGGAATGGAATATCTCAGAAAGTACTTGGCCGATCTTTGTGAAAATTAGCAGGTATGTTCATTATGGGTCACGGATGATGCCTGATGTTTTAGTTTAACGTTATAGCCGTTACTAACGGCTGTAACGGCCTGTAACGGTTTTTTCTTCTTCATGGAATATCTCGGAAAGTACTTGGCCGATCTTTGTGAAAATTAGCAGGTATGTTCATTATGGGTCACGGATGATGCCCGATGTTTTAGTTTACCGTTATAGCCGTTACTAACGGCTTTAACGGCCTGTAACGGTTTTTCTCTTTATGGAATATCTCAGAAAGTACTTGGCCGATCTTTGTGAAAATTAGCAGGTATGTTCACTATGGCTTACGGATGATGTCCCGATGTTTTAGTTTACCGTTATAGCCGTTACTAACGGCTATATCGGCTCATAATGGTTTTTCTTTCTTTATGGAATATCTCAGAAAGTACTGGGCCGAACTTTCTGAAAATTTGTAGGTATGTCCATTATGGGCGACGGATGATGCCCGACGTTTTAGTTTACCGTTGTAGCCGTTACTGACGGCTGTAACGGCCCATGATAATTTTTCTTTTTTATGGAATGTCTCAGAAAGTATTTGGCCGATCTTTCTGAAAATTTGTATGCATCTTCATTATGGGTCACGGATCATGCCCGACGTTTAATTTTACCGTTATGGACCGTTACTAACAACTATAAACGACCCATAAACGATTTTTGTTTTTTTTTATGGAATTTCTGATGGAAAATCTCAAAAAATTTTTGGCCGATCTTTCTAAAAACATTTGTAAGCATGTTCATTATAGGTCACAGATGATGGCCGATGTTTACATTGAAGACATCGTTCTCTCTGCGGATGAAGTTCGTGACTATGCTGGTCTTTCAGACCATTATGTTGTTGTGTGTAGTTTGAAGATCTCCAGACCCCCTCCTCGGAAAAGACTTGTTACGTCAAGGAACATGAAAGCATTGTGTGTGACTGTTTTTGACCAAGAGGTCAAGAGTTGCTCAGGGCATGTAAAGCAGCAAAGCAATGCAGATGTCACACAATTAGTTGAAGTGCTTAACGATGGCCTTCAGGAAATCCTGGACCGACACGCGCCTGCAGTGACTAGGTGTGTTACTGACCGTCCCTCAGCTCCTTGGCTCTCCGAGGACGTGAGAGCTGCTCGATGTCAACGCCGGCGCAGCGAGAGACGCTGGAGAAAGAGTCGTTTGACCATCCGCCGCCAGATCTTTGCAGCGAACAGGTGTGAGGCAGGGGACTGCCTCCAGGATGCCAGAGAGTCACACTACCGTGATAAAATTGACTCTTGTTCTTCATCAAAGCAGTTGTTTTCTCTTTCAAGTGAACTACTTGGCAAACAAAAGAAATTAAGTTTGCCCACGAACATTCCTTCTTCTCAAATCTCTCAACAATTTAGCGAATTCTTTGTGTTGATAAAATCAAAACCATCCGTGACAATCTTGATGCAAATCCTTCCCAACCAATTCTTTACGATAAATACTGTGGACCACCTTTTTGTACTTTTAATCCTGCGGATGAAAAACTGATCGGCGATCTCATAAGTGAAATCTTCCAGCAAAAGTTGTGTCCTTGACCCCATCCCTACTTCCCTCCTTAAACGGTGTGCCTCTCATTTGATTCCCGTGATTACAAACATTGTAAACAAATCTCTCTCGTCAGGCATAGTGCCTCCTCAGTTTAAGCAGGCAATCGTTACCCCTCTCTTGAAAAAGCCAGGACTAGACCTTAATAAGTTAAAGAACCTTAGACCGGTGTCCAACCTCCCATTCCTCTCAAAAATCCTTGAAAGAGTTGTGCTGAAGCAGCTTCAGACTCATCTTTCAGACCATGGTCTTCTTGAGGCCTGTCAGTCTGCTTATAGGAAGAATCATAGCACTGAGACTGCTGTACTGAGCGTACTCGACTGTTTACTGTGCAAATCCGACAGGAAACTTGTTTCTCTCGTAGCCTTGCTTGATCTGAGTGCTGCCTTTGATACGCTAGATCACACTACTTTACTTGAAAGGCTTAGGGTCACTTTTGGTGTTGATGGGATAGTTCTCCAGTGGTTCGAATCATACATCAGAGATAGATCGCAGGCGGTGGTTGTGGGTGGTGTAAGGTCTACTTTGTCACCTCTTTTATATGGAGTACCACAGGGGTCAGTATTGGGCCCAGTGTTTTACATTGTACTCACAGCCCTTGTCGGATGTTATCTCGGACCATGATTGTGATTTTCACAAGTATGCTGATGACACAGAGCTTGGATGTAAGCGCACTGAGTTGTATAACAAGAAATGCGCTGTATAAGTATTATACATTATTAGTATTATTATTATTTACCAGAATAGCCATTACCAATGGTTACACCATCCCAATGCGGTTTTTACTCTTTATGGAATACATCACGCGTATTCAGGATAAACTGGGAGTACGTTTATATGGTTTGCATCTTGTTTATTTTCTATTTTCTTCCTCCTTCTGAACCCCATCCCACCCACTCTCCTCCAACCTCGTCTGCTACCACCACCACCACCACCACCACCACCACCACCACCTACTAATACCGGCCTCTCCCCCCACTCCACCCCCTTTTTTTTTGTGTTCGTTTGCTATTTCATTCTTTTAACGAGAACAACTGAGGTATTGTTGGCCTCCATTTTTGCCAACCCCACCCCCTCCCATCCTCCCCTACCCCCTCCCCTCCGTATTTATTCAGCATGGTTGTTATGTCTATCAGTGTGGTGATTACATCTCTGGGAGATCCAAATGAATCGAGGTCGTTCGTCACACTTATTAGCGGCTGTTAGCACTGGACAGTAAACAAGTGGGGTAGTCTTTGCTCCCATAAGGAAACCTAACACAGAGTAACTTTTATTCAAGACTGCACAGCCTTTTTAAACTTGAATAAAGTCAGACAAATACAAAGACAAACAATCTATAGTGGGGAAAACAAGCGCAGGCCAACAACTAAATTGTCTTCATAGTAATGACTTGGCAAAACTTTGAACTTAAGGGGGGGGGGGGGGGGGGGGGGGGGGGGCGGGGGTACGGAGGTTGAAGATGTAAAAAAAACTGGAACATGAAATTAAGAAAATATGAAAACTCTTCACTGGCTGCATTAGGGAACCCATCGCAATCCTTTTAAAACTTTTAAAGGCAGATATATTTGTATTGCCTGCTCCGAGGCACTGTTAGCACTGGGTTTTGTTTTTGTTTGTTTTTGTTTTTGTTTTTTGTTTTGTTTTTTTTTGCTCCCCCCCCCCCCCCCCCCCCCCACATGCCTAGGTTGTTCAACAGTAGAGTCGACCACTCCGAGTGTTGCCACCTTTTTTTTTTTTTTCTTTTTTTTTTCCCCTCTAACTCCCTTGCATCCTTCAGTGGATCATTGAGCAAAGGCTCGAATACTCTCCTTCTACATTGACTACTCTCCAATCGTTGATCTTTATAACTTTATGCAGCTTATTACCTTACAGAGCTTTATTCTTATTTTGCTTTTTGCTACTCCTCACAGACCTCTTCTGGATGCCGTTCCACTTCAAGAATTGGTTGGTTGTTTTTTTTTTGTTTTTGTTTTTTTTTTTTTTTGTTTTTTTTTGTTTCGTTTTTGCTCTTGTGGTGTGGAATATCCCACAGAATTATAGCTGGTGGTCTCCTTTTGGGGGGCCGTGGGAAGACTGACGCCATCAGCTGGAACCCACTTGGACACTGACCCCTAGAGCCACAGAGTTTGGTTTTGCTGTGAACCACAGAAATGGTCTCCACTTCTGTGCTGTGAACTGAATCAGATTCAGAGGGCAAACGTCAAGTCTGTGACAAGTGATATAAATGGAGCTTTTTTTTTCTTTCCTTTTTTCTTTTTTTTCTTTCTTTTCTTTCTTTTTTTTTTTTTTTTTTTTTTTTTTAAAGAAAGTCTTTAGTTGTCTGACAATGATACCACGTGGTAATGTTTTTGAAGAGAGACTTCGGATGTCTGACAGGTGAAATAAATGGTACTGTTTTTGAAGAGACTTTGGTTGTTTGACTGGTGATATAAATGGTACTGTGACAGGTGATACAAATGGTCCTGTTTTCGAAAGAAAGACTTTGGTTGTCTGACAAGTGATATAAATGGTACTTTTTTTTTTTTTTTTTTTTTTTTTTTAAGAACGACTTTAGTTGCCTGTCAAGTGATATAAATGGTACTTTTTTTTTTTTTTTTTTTTTA
>JADBJO010000224.1:707500-735000 GCA_016801955.1 Conus betulinus | reverse complement strand
TGTGTGTGTGTGTGTGTGTGTGTGTGTGTGTGTGTGTGTGTGTGTGTGGTGCAGTCACTTATCTTACACGTGTAAGTCATCTGAACAAAAACAAACAAACGCCGAAGTCAGGAGAAGAGATTTTCACGCCATGAGACATATTAACACTCATAATGATGGACAAACACTGTGCAGGTTTGCAGGATATTGGAAAAAAAGGGAGAGGGTGGGTGGGGTGGTGGTGGACGATCCAAATTTCTCAGAGAGAGAGAGAGAGAGAGAGAGAGAGAGAGAGAGAGAGAGAGAGAGAGAGTTGACAAAATTGATATTTTATTGTCATTACCAAAAGGTCTTTTGACAAGGGAGGCAACGGGACAATGATATATTCCTCTTTCGTTTCATTACAAAGCATTATTACACAGTTATTCCCTACGATCATTTTTTTTTTCAAATGTAGGTCTAAAAAAAAGAAAAAATTTGGATAATCTCGCAAACTCCGTTAATGTTACAAAGAATCAACTAGAAAGTGTACCAGACCATACGCTTACTCGAGTGATGACGATATTATTGAACTCCTCTACATATTTTAGTTGCCAGATTATTTACCGCTTATACAACATTATCATATACGCTTGTGTGTCCGATTTTCTGTGCTTTTATCATGAATTTGGCTATTAATTTAATATCATGAACCTCATCAGAGAAGAACACAGAATGGCAACATCTTGCGTATTAGAAACATCCAACGTGAAAAATGAACATTTTGCACGCACATCACTGTATGCAGAGCATTGAAATGAAAAACAAACAAAAAAAAACTGCTCTTCGTCCTTAACAGTATATCCACATGAAGGGCATTGTAATTCTTTGGATGTTCCACACTTGAACCCTCTTTTTTTTTACACTAAAATCTAATGTTCGTAATCTGAGTCTTGAAAGAGAGAGAGAGAGAGAGAGAGAGAGAGAGAGAGACAGACAGACAGACAGACAGAGAGGAGACAGACAGACAGACAGACAACAGCAATCCGAGAGACAGACAGACAGACAGCCCGAGGTTTTCAGAATCTGCACAAAACTGTCATCAGATCTCTTCCGGTGGACCTAGCTGTTGCGAACTCAAATTATTTACATACTGTGTTATGTGGCTTCAAAACGATAGAATTAAAACTTAAAAACTTCGTCAAGATGAAGTTTGAATTCTTTCTTTATTCTCCCTAAATTATGTAAAGTGGTATCTGGTCACCGCCACGCCGCAGAACTGTTCAGCAAGTTCTCCCAGTGTTTTGGTTGTCTGTCAAAGACTGGGGCTCTGCAATTTTTTTTTTTTTTTCGCTTACGCAGGCCGATATTCCTGCGGACGCTCCCTGTATAGACAGGCAAGGATTAATACCATCTACCCAACAACAAAGGGAGTGGAGTTTTGTGTGTATGACCGTTTTTTTTTTTTTTTTTTTTTTTTTTTTAAACCTGCCATTAAGGCAACCATACACCAGCTTCGGGGACGGTGCATGCCATGTGTAACGTGTCATCCATGGCAACTGCCAAAGTGGTCTTCTCTTCCGAAAGTTGGTGATGGGATTTTACGTGTGTGTGCAAAATGTTATGCGTGCGTTCACACACGGAACCTCGGTTTATAGTCTCATTCGAAGGACTGTATGGGAAGTGGAATCAGATTCAATGTTAACTCCGAGGGGAAAATCCCCCTGTACCGAAACGGCCCGGCGGAGATTCGACCCTGCAACCCCAAGATTACGAGTCCGGCGCTCTACCACCAGGCTATTCCTGTCCCCACTCTGCAAATGATTCCCCTGTTCATGCTGCAATGTTGCTACAGTCCATTGTTTCAGCTGTCTTCCCCTCTGTCTTCTTTAGTCAACACCAACGCTTCCCGGAAGACTGTTTCTGCAAGGGGCAGTGGGTTTTGTTTCATGGCCATATCAAAGCGTTGTTCTTTACCTTAGACCTTCTTGAGGTCCGATGTGCTGTTTGTTGGTTTGACTGGACACACTTTATTGGTGATATCAGAGTCAGTGATCAGTGATTGATATCTGGTGTTGAAAGTATCGTGCAGCTGCATCTCATTTTGAAGGCTTTGGATCTTATTCAGACCCAGTATGAGGCTCAAAGCCTTACATAGGCTACGTACAGGAAAATGCAACAAATTCTTGCACGCGAGAGCCTGATCTCGCGCTTCATAGAAATTCATTGTAGGTTTTTGTCTGGACGGTGCGGTGTTGCTTGTTGCCCTTTGAGAGGATCTGATTTGCATAGATCTCCTCTTGCTACTGATGACTCCCAGGTAGGTGATTGAAAAGTAGCCTACCTAGCTTCTGTCCAAGGACATGCCAGTGGTGATGGTGGTTTCGGTAGTGGTTCATAACAGTAGGAGTCTAGTCATGGTGAACTGTAAAGTACATTTATAGAACGACGAAGACGGTGAACAACAGGACGACCCTGGCATCACTGAACAGTTCCAAGCAGCCGCAGGTGGAAAATTGGCCCCACTTTTTTTTTCTGCTTGATGGAGACTTGACAGTCCGTCTGATTGTAAAAAGACTTGTGAAAATGTTGTGGCTGTTTTATATTCAGCCAGCATTTATGACCGGCTTCGCCGGGCGATATGTGGAACAGACGTTGCAGGGTTAATTACTGAGGCCGGGGTTGTTTTAGTTTTAATGAAAGGCGGTGACTTGATTTATTTGTGCTCTGCAGTAAAGTTGTCAGCCTCTCGGGTTGCAGTCTGGGAGGTCATACATTGGTGACACATAAGCGATGTGTGTGTGTGTGTGTGTGTGTGTGTGTGTGTGTGTGTGTGTGTGTGTGTGTGTGTGTGTGTTTGTGTGTAGAGAGAGAGAGAGAGAGAGAGAGAGAGAGAGAGAGAGAGAGAGAGTTCATGTCCCGTAAGAGGTTTGCGCATGCGCGCGCACGCGTGTGTATATATTTGACATAGTTAGATTAATACATATATTCTTCAATCCTGGCTGGCTTCTACCCACACATACTGAGTTAGTGTAGAAGACAGTAGCCTAAGGTCGAGTTTCATCCATTTAAGTCGAATGAAGATTTCAATAACGTGTCCTCAACCCTAAATTCCCTTTGCATGGATCATGCTCTGTAGTAGATGCTGTCTCACTGTGACACAAACGGCAACAAGTCGGGTGATACACTGGCAAAGGTGGATATCACCAAAAGACCAGCAGGACAAGACTTCAACATTTCAGGAAGCTAAGGCCAGGGCCACACAGCAAAGTGGTTGTGGCAACAACAACTCTACAACAAAGCCGACTTCGTCAGCGATAACTGCTAACAAGACCCATGTATATTCAGGCTGCGGACAGGACACAGTCACCATCTGAATCAGCACTTCGAGCGACAATTGTCCGACGGTATCGAATCCCTATCAAACTGGAAAGAATGTGGAAACTGAGAACATCTGCTGCAGGCGTGACCCCCTAGTATGATGACCCTAGGCGACAGATCTGGCCGGGGGAAAAGAGACGGGACGGCAGGGAGGGGAATTCATATTGGTGCAGAAGGTTTTCGGCATCGCCATCCTGGAATTAAACGAAAAGATCAGTTCATATCCATTATGTTACTCAAATTTCCTGACCAGCGCTGCTGAAGTACCTCTGGGGCCTGCCTGGTTGACGCCGGGACAGAAAGACTGAAAGTCTGGAATACGGAGTCATGAGTTGACAGACAAGAATGGAACTCCCAGGAGTTACTGGTCTTGACTGTCAGTCTCATTAACATTAAACAACGTAATCGTTACCACGGACAAGTAAGGTGACTCTCGCTCCCATTATGAAATAATTACTCGCCCATACCATGATGGTCGCTGTCTTTTTAAGTCTCAAATTCCGTGTCCTTTTGCAGGGTGTTCTCATAGTGACCTCACTTCCCCATGTCCATGCTCATAGTGAGTTCATGTCAAGTCATCGTCCAGCAGTTGGGCAAGCTCATGGTAGCCGTCGCTGGATGTAGATTATGGTGTCTTCCAAAGGCGGAACTCTCACTCTGGATCTGGATCCGGATTGGTACGTCGCTAAAACATCCGTTTACTGGCATAGGCGCGACGGTGGGGGGTGCGCAGCGTGATGATATTACCGGCTTCTGGCTTTTGACAGAGCCGACTCGAAGCTGTCGACTGACTTTTGGTGGACGACGATGATATCGTCGAGTGGTTCCACTCAATTATTGTCTTAGGGAAGTATGAGTTGCGGTACTGATCGGTGTGTGATTCAGGAACGCAGTAGCACCTATCGTTGTTTCGTATGTAGTTCTCCAATGAGTTTTGTGTCGGGTACGTACTGTTGTCTCTGGTGGAGCGGATGCGTCGTCCTGGTTTCTGAGATGTGATGAAGTCACTCGGGGTGATCGCTGGCATCAGACCCTCAACACACCTTTATAAAGAATCCTAGACGTAGTTGAAGCCGCCGTTCTTGGAATGTAGTGAGCTCATGTTTTCTCAGCAGACCCGTTATGAAGCCTGGCGTGGTGGAGCGGTAGTCCTTTGCTATGAAGCGCACTGCATTTCTTCGTACGCGCTCCAGCATGTTGATCTCTTACTGCATGTGCGGGTCCCAAATGATTGCTACATACTCTAGGACAGGGCGCACGAGTGCGAGGTAGGCATTTCTTCGACAGAAGGTAGGGCTGTGCCTGGGATTCCACTCACACTAGCTCTGCGAATAGCAGGTGTAGTGGTGATGTCCTGCGTATGTACCTTTTGGCTTCTCCCCCTTGACGACTTGTGTCGGATTATAAACTGAACTGCATTCATTTTGGTCTGAAAAATGAAGAGGTTACTCTGAGTATGCCAAGCTCACAGGATAATTGGCTGGGTATGCATCACACACTCGTTCATATGCACGCATTCTCTCTCTCTCTCTCTCTCTCTCTCTCTCTCTCTCTCTCTCCTCTCTCTCTCTCTGGACCAACCGAATTGAATATAAACGGTCCTTCGAGCCGGTCTCGAGCTGAGAAGGTTTCCAAGTAATAATATCTTATTATCTTCTTCAAAACAAATTCAATTTATCTATTTATAAAAAAAAGCACTCATGCACGCACGCACAGAGACACACACACACGCGCGCATGCATGCACGCACGGACGCCCCTCCCCCCTCTAAACACTCACACACACACATACACACAAACACACACACACACACACACACACACACACACACACACACACACACACACACACAAACACACACACACACACGCGTGCGCACGCACTCTCTCTCTCACTCCCCCACATAAACACACTCAATCTCATCTTTTGGGATATATTGAATACAGTCCTGTCAAGCAGTCTCGAGTCAGAAAGGATCTTCCTATATTATGTTCAACATAATAACATACCATTCCGTGAATTACACATACATATACATGCGCTAATGTGCTTGCGCGCATATGCAGTCGATCTCAACGATCTACATAATTATGTCCAAAGATAGCACGTAGCAAACCCTTTGAAAAGAATCATCATAGCATCATTGTTTAAAAAAAAAAAAAAAAATGATTTGTTTCCTTCTATCCTGCTTTTCTGGTGATTTCAGCGTTCTACCCCCTCCACTTTTGAACTTCAGGTCAAGTTTATATCAAGGCTTTCAGGATCAGCCGACTTGTGTGGGTCATATCGTTGAAAGAAGTGGTAATCAAAATCACGCCTCAGTTGACACCTGTCAGTCTTACTCTATGACTAAGCAATCATGCCACTTCGTGTGTAAATAACTCCATAATAATACAGAAAATTTTTGTGGCGGTGGGAAGGTATGTGTAAATCATTTTAAAAACAGAAAAAAAAAAGCCTACCTACCTTAAAGCTGGGATGTGTTTTGAAAGCAGATGTGAAGGAAGAAAGGGTTTCAGCACGACAGACCGAATGAAAGCTCGTGCCACATGAAGGGGCAACACGCGCGTGCACTACATAGGAAAACAGTCCATGAGGTGACTCGTGATTGTTGAGGTGACTTTGGGACGTTCGTTGTCATGATCTTAAAACGAGACCACCAACCAATATGATTCGTCAACAGTGATTGAACAGTGATTATGTCCCTTCAAAGTGATGAAATATTATCTTCAAACAAGTCATATTATTGGTAACTCATCCAAACATAGGAGACACATCAAGGCCGCAAGCAAGTTGTGAAAATAGAGCCGCAGGTACAGAAAATAAACTTAAGATAAACTGCGGGTGGTCCTCCACAGAGCCTCCACATACTCGAACAGCTTTCGTGTAGAGTAGTAGGCATCCTGCACACCTCCTTTTTTATCTCCTGGAAATCCCCCTCCCCCGTCCCTCTCCCGCCTTCCTTTCAGTCTTGAATGCGTACTAGGTTTGGTCTACTTCTACATCGGAATACTGGGGCCTGTACAAGATGTAATCTGAGAAAGTAGTGGTTCAAGGGACTGTACCCTGTCCACAGCATGGAGTCAGCGATGATCTGTTTCAGTCTGTTCCGTGTTCAGCTGATGGAAGATCTTGTGGCTGTGGTGTCCTTGACTCAGACTTTAGAGTGAACTCTGTTAGACCGACTCCGTTTTCTTCTTGTTCATCCACTGCGCCCAGCTTGGTATTCTGTCACTCTCTTGCTTCCTAGTGTTTACACATTGTGAGAATGATGGCATTACAGGCCTACGTACAATGCTTGACCGATACCGATCCAAGGGCTGTTCTGATATAGTTCATAGGACCCAGTGCGGTCCTTGTACATGCTCAGAGTGACACTAGTTATGCAGGGACACACATTATAAGATTACCTTGTACCGAGGTGTAGCCAGCAGAGTTTTCTTTACAGACCTCAGTGTGGGTGTGGGTGTATGGGGGCGAGTACGTACGTCTACCATCATGAATCATCTGCAAACTTTCACATTGTTTGCAAGGCGAGTGTCTCACAAGTGGATGGATTCAAAGTTAAAAAACTGACACTGTATTTTACTTCTTTTTTTTTTTTTTTTCTAAGCGAATGGGAACGCATATATACTTTCACACATACACACGCACTCTCGTACGCATCCACCCACCAATGAACAAAGTCTGGCAGGGGAGACAAATTCAGTTTGTGACATTGTTTAAAGGTGAAGGAGTTATGTCTCCTTACCGACCGCCTCCTTGCCCCCTTTTTGTGCGTGCAAGAGCATAGAATACCTGGGACAAACGATAATGCGATTACGCGCGAGTGATGGTGTTAACTTTAATTGTGCCGAAGTTTATTTCCTTTGACAATATTGTGCGAAAAATACTTAACTATAAGTTCACCAAACAGTATGAGCTATCACTGATGAACACCTGGTATTCTTCCATAAAAAAAAAAAAGAAAGATGCGAGTACATGAATAGGTACACAGACAGACATATGTATGGGTGCACACACACACACACACACACACACACACACACATACACTGCTTTTCAACCACAATTAGAAAACAAAAAAAAAAACAGTAAACATGTCTTTTGACAGATTTATTGATAATATAAAAACACAAAACCATGGCAGTCATCCAGTAACATTGAGAAATACTGTTCTGATATTTAACAGAAATACAATGTGCATGAACATCATCGTGACAAATGTTATCTCATCACATTAAGTGTTCAGGTTTGGAAGAAATAAACTGAATTGTATGTTTTCTATTACAATATAGTCCTAATATCACAGATTGTGAAAGGATATTAAATGAAACCAAAAAAAAAAAAAAAAAAAAAAAAAAAAAAAAAAAAAAAAAAAAAAAAAAAAAAAAAAAAAAAAAAAAAAAAGAAAAAAAAAAAAACGACAATACAGAACCAGAAAAAAAGGCAAACTCTTTATCAATGAAGGTTAAAGATACGCAAGTTCACGCTAAATTTGTACATCCAGCCCTCGTCCAAAGGGGAGAAACAGGAAAATCAGCAGCCATCAGCAAAAAAAAACGTACATGCACAAAATAGAGATACCAAAAAATGATGATGTTAATATGCTTCTGGTTATACTGTCCCTTCCCTATACATCCCCCATCCCAACCCCCAATCCAAACAGCCTCCTCACACATTTGCCATTTGCACAACATACAAACTAGACAGAAAATGAAAGTATTATGTGTGAATCTGTGTATATGTGTGTATGCGCACATAACAGAAAATGAAAGTATTATGTGTGAATCTGTGTATATGTGTGTATGCGCACATAAAGTATTTGATCAAGTGTCCTACCAATTAGGAAAGGACAGAGCCTAAGCTATTGTTCAATTACATGTTGAACAACAAATTGAATGGAGCACATGTTTTAAAGATATACCAATATACAATCCCAGAAGTAACAGGTTTACAAGAGGAACAACATAAAAGGAAACACAAATCAGGACACAACCAGAAGCACAGTAAACATATGCAATACAACACAACAACAATCTACAACAAAAGTATGGATATGTGTGTGTGTGTGTGTGTGTGTGTGTGTGTGTGTGTCTGTGTGTGTGTGTGTGTGTGCCCATGCACGCGAATGTGTGTGCCCATGCACGAGTGTGTGTGGAGAAACACATGCCGGAATGCATACATATGCACCTGTGTGTATTACCATCAAGTAATTTTTAAGCATTTTGGTCAAAAACAAAATTGAAAAAGGAAAAAAAAACAGGGTTACACTTTGCACTAATGAAATACATACATCCCCTTTAAATAACAGTAGAAAAAGATTAGGACCATTACAAGAATTTATACTGGATGGATATAATCAGTCCAGATAAAACTACAAAATTTTCGTTATTTTTCCTTTTTTAACATTTAAAAAACCCAACTATATTTAGCTAAATAAGATGGTTTAAAACAAACAGACCATTAAAAATACACCTACATACAAACATACTCACACAGTCATACACGTTTACACACATTCACGAGAGAGAGAGAGAGAGAGAGAGAGAAAGATGCACGATGTAAAAGACACAGTGTGTTTGACAGAACACACACACACACACACACACACACACACAAAGAGCTAATGAAGACGACCTGCAGTAACATGTCTATATCTGTGCGTATATCAAGTATGTGTGAATGTGTGTGTCCATCTGTGCACACCAATGCACTTTTCTAAAACTGGTATAAGAGGGAAGCATCCTTGCATATCTTTTCGTGCTCACGTTAACCAACATTCTCAATGAAACAGAACTGTTAGACTAGTCAAACGACATTCACATGCCAGAACAAATTCATTTGTCCTAGTCAGTTTTCAGGCTAAAACTTCAGTGGCCTGCTCCCTCACAAAGGTAAAAATCACAAAGGTAAAGCATTTGTATAATCATTTATGGATGTAAGACAAAAAAAAAAACAAAGAAAGCAAAACAAAACAAAACAAAAACAAAAAACCAGCAACAGGCACTTGCAAAGAGACATGAATTTGAGCAGTTTGGCATCATGTGCATTTGTTTTTTTTTATGGAACATCAAGATATAAAGAGACTTCCACGGGTAGTTTGCATTCCACACAGCAGTAAAAAGAATGGGGAGTAAAAAAAAAAAAAGATGACAAAATATGCTGCGTTCAGAGAAAAATCCTGAGTGGGGAAAAAAGAACACAGGCCTAGAACTATGCTTGAATGTTTCAGCTCTCAGCAATCACATGCACAGTGGGGAGCACAAGAGTGAAAAATGAATATGAAATAGTCTAAAGAGCTGGTATCATGAATGCGTACAATTGCAAAAAACACATGCACAGGGAGGAACGAAGGGCGGGAAGGAGGGAAGGGGGAGGAGAAAGAATAGGGGGAGAGTTCAAAGAAATAGAGAGAGAGAGAGAGAGACTCTTCAAAGAGAGAGAGAGAGAGAGAGAGAGAGAGAGAGAGAGAGTTTATCCCATAAAGAGAGAGAAAGAGAGAGACAGACAGATAGACACACACACAGAGTTCTTTTGCTTATTTCACCCTGGCTTGGATCACACAAAAAATATGGCACTTGGGATAACTTAGAACACAATCTTTCTATATTGAAATAATTTTAAAAATCAAATAGCTTACTATTTTCAGTTCTTCTTTCTTTTTTACTACCGAGTGCATGCACGAGTGTTCTGCATAGCAATTGCTTCAAACTGTAAACTTCCATCAGCAGCCTGTCTAAATCTGACTTCAGTATGGAATCCTGGTTTCGATTGTCTTGCATCTTGCTGTATCACTTTCTTGTGTGAAACTTAGGGCTGATTTTCCCCTGGTAAAAAGTGTGTTGTCAAAGTATAGTCTCACAATCTTTCTCTTTGATTTGTTTCCATCTGTGCATGTTTCTGTTTCTGCATGTTGAAAGTGGAATTTTTCTTATAAAAATAATCAAAGGACAACATTACTCTTGCCACGGGATCTTTAACATGCGTGAAGGGAACGCCGCAAACAGGATTTTGATTTTCATCATTTCATCTGAAAGATGGGGATAAAGTTACAATGAAACAGCTCTTGATATCTTCAAAGAGACAGATCACACTGAAGGTGCAAATTACACCATGAAAAGTGCAATGAGCAGAACTTTTCTGTTCATGCTTGGTCAGAATAACAAGAGCCATTACAATATCATGCTTGATAACACAAATTCACTTGACAGTCAAAAAGAATCAAAATCACTAGCCACAGGTTAGTCAACGTGCACAAAAAAGAGGAATATTGAGGGGGAAAAAGAACCACCACATCCTAGTGAACAAAAAATTTTGTAAACAATAATCAAAATGTAATATTTTAATCATATGAATACAAAAAATACTCCCTCTCTCACATATGTTTACAACCACACATATATACACCCCATACACACATATGCACAGCCACACACACACACAAGCAGGGAGGCAGGGGCACGCGCACGCACACACACACACACACACACACTCTCTCTCACGCACATACACACACTACACACATCTTTTGCTTTCAACCACACATCACAAAGATTCATCAAGAACCACTGACAAATACTTTACAACAACCGCTATTCCACACTCAATCAGAAGTTTCAGTTTCAATTTCATCAACGAGGTGTCACTGCATAAGGACTAGTCCATATACGCTACACTACATCTGACAAGTTTCAAGATGACACTGTGCACGTTTCACAGTTGACGGATAAATGATTGGATGGCTAAGATGAGAGGACTTAAGATAGGGGTCTCATGGATAGACTTAGATGTCTGACATCTCAGTCAGACACTCTAGCAAAACATTCAATGTTAGTAATGAGATGTACTGTTGAACCCCCTACTCAAAGGCCTTGTGTCTTTAAATAGGAGGGAGACTCGGTCAGGAGGTACATATCTTGTACAGAGACAGGGACCAATATGTTCCTGAAAAATATGTCTGTAAAAGGAGGGAGTTTTATCATGGAGAATCTTTATTAAAAGGTGTCAACGTACAATAAGCATGCAACGAGTGAAATACATTGTTTCACAGCAGGAAAATGAATGCTAAGGCATGATGTTACTTCAGGTTTCTTTTTAGTTCCCCATGAGGATGCTTCATCATAAATACGTGTTTGTGAAAAACTTGCAGAGTATAAAAACTGTTATTCTTAGACAGCTGAAAAAAAAAAACTGATTCAGGAAATAGGCAATACATATCCTGGCACAATAACAACATGAACAAACCATTATTCTGAAGTATTTTTGCACAAAAAAAGTTCAGTTTACCAGGAACAATTAATTTCAATGCTGCAGTCTTTCATATTAGTCCTACCTTTGATGTGCTGTACAATATCAAAGACATCTGAAACCAGCTTATCAAGAGACACCAACTTTTTACACTCACATTACCACAAACAGAAAGAATGAAAATGTGGAACAGATGATAATTTAACACAAAATATGCAGATGATACTGCCAATTCTTTTTTTTCTGGTTCACATTAAGGGTTGAAGCTTTTTCACTTGCCTGTATTTCAAACATTTGTTATTTCCTGAGTAGAGGCATTCTTTACCTTTAACTTATAATTCAGTTACCACAAATCATTCGAGAATCCCCTTCAACAAATGCTTCATACCATTCTTTTTTTTTTCTTTCTGCCCAATGTCAATGGATGTAAAATCTGTTATCATGTTAATACAAAACACCTGGTGTCAAAGAGAAAAATACCTGAACAAGTTATTCACAAACCAGTAATGATGAGGTACGTAGTAGTAGCCATTACTGTGACTAACTGGTCACGAGAAGAAAATTAACCTAAACAATTCTCAACTTGATAAAACTAGAAGGGAGGATGAGGATGATGTCATGGCTATCTCCAGCCAACTGAAATCAGCTTACCATGAAGTGGTTTACAAACTAAGGTACCCTAAAACAGGATCCTGCTGCAGCAGTAGTAAGTGATATAATGGTAAGTGATATTATCACACCCCTTCACCAATTTCATCATCAACAATTATTTAACATCATTTTTTTTTTCTTTCTTTTTTCTTTTCTTTTTTTTCAGTTGCACTTCATGTTTTAGAGTTTTCTATTCAGCTCTTTTTCATACATCCCAATATGTCTCAGTATAACATCATCTATTGCTCCTCTCAATGGTTAGTCTGCTGCCACTCAAGTCTTGATGATAAGATGTATAGCGATTGGTTCATTTTTCTACTTGTGTTACACCCACACAAAAAATGTCAGTCAATGTCACCACACAATACATATTCAAGACGACAACAATGTGCTCATATCATTCCGTAATTCACCACCACACAGCATCATTTTGGGCTATTAAAAAAAAAAAAAAAGTCCTACCAGCACTGGACAGAGCTAAGACATTAATTGAAGAACCTGGATTTGATCATTGACTATCGTATACAAACAGCACATCACACATAACCATGCGCCGAGTTCTCCAACTGAATGACTGGCAAATTTTGAGGAGATATGTGTGACACTGGCAAATGTTCTTCCCTTATAGAGCACTCTTTTAAGCCAGTGATACCAGAACGGAGGAAACCAGGACCAGTTGTCCACAGCTTGGGCAGACAAAACCTGGAATGACTGAATGATGACCACCAAACATTCTCATATCTTTACTGAGTATAAGACTCTTTGCTATCACTCAGATGACCACACACAGACCACAAAGTCATTGATTAACCACAAGGTCATTGATTAATTACTGCAAACTTGCTTTGTTTACACAGGAACTGAAAAATGCTGACAAAACACATGACTTCAAGTTGCAAAGTGAGGCGACTGCAGGCGGAAATCTAAACAAATTTGAAAAGTTATTGATAAAGCACCGTCAAAGAATGTAGACAAACGAATCGCAAGACAAAACACGATGCGTTTCGACCTCTTAGGTCTTCTTCAGGCAAGAGACAACACTCAGGACAACGAAAATGAATGAGCAATCACTTGTCTTCATCCAATTCGGCGCAACATAGATGTTGAATCATAATGAAGTTAAAAGATTGCTCGTTTATTTTCCATGTCCTGAGTATTGTCTCTCTTGCCTGAAGAAGACCTAAGAGGTTGAGACGCATCATGTTTTGTCTTGTGATTCGTTTGTCTATGTACTTGGCAGCGCTTTATCAATAACTTTTCAAATTTGTTTACATGACTTCAAGTCTGAATGACAGAAGGTAGGCCACCCACCACACTGACATGTCCCTCAAATAGGAAGCACCTGTATTAGACACATGATCTGCCATGCTTGAATTTCTGATTTGTACAATGTTCTCCAAGTCCTCGGCCTGTGATGCAGGTGAAGAAGGAACCACTGAGCACCGGGAGCAGAACATGAGCAAAGTCGTTGAGGTCGTCACACCTGGATCAGTTGTGGTGTCCAGAACCATTTCCAGAAACTGAAACGCATATAACAAGACACCAGAAATGAGACCACTGAAAGCTGGAAATCATATTCTGTTATTTTTTTGTGTCAGAGCATTACTGATTATGAAGACTGATATTAATTGAAGATTTTGATCAAATGTCATCCTACAGTCATTCTTCTCTGGGAAATTTTCACACACATTTCTTGATACTGCACTGGGATATGCTCATATAAACCATATTCAACAGAACTCTGTTTAAGGACATCTTGTTGCACAGTGTAGTTTTCTCCAAACTGTTAAGGAAGAGGCTGTCTTCTTTGACAGACTTTAGCACCGTGCAGTTTGAGAGAGATTTGCAGTCTTGGAATAGGAATAACAGATACATTAAGCACAATTTTTAAAAATCTTAAAATGTCATTTTATCCTATGGGGACCACAAAGAATAATTACGGATGCATATCTGTAAAACCATCCACTTTGAGAAGAAAAGTGAAGTTTATAAAGAAAATGACAACAAAAACGTGTCCAAATTATGAAGAAAAACCATGTACTGATCATATTTAAGTCAAGTGTCCATTAGTGCATGATGCACTGTGATCCTGAGGACTCAACTTTATGGGCACTAGAGACAGCATTGACCCCGCCAAGGTCAAACGGCTCCAGCACAATTATTTTTCCTCCAAGAGAAGTTCAGATATTTGCAGTGCATGTCAAAGAGTCACTTCCCTTCCTTTTTTTTAATTCTTTCTTTTTGGTTAGACAATGGAAAGTATGGAATCATAATGTTTATACCACAAAAGAGTTTTTCTCTTCCCTTAAAATGTATTTCTTCATTACAGTCATCAGTTCACAAAGTATTTATTTCTGTGCAAAATCTACAGTTACCATGCTGAACAAATCCTGGAGATCTGACATTTGATCCTCATTTCACACTTTCACCAAGTTTTATTCAAATCACTTCTGTAGTTTTTACGTAATCTTGCTGACATACAAATTACTGATCACAGAAATCAATGGATATCAGTGAAAACATGACCCTGGTGGAGGTCCATGACAACAATTGCCATGTTTTCGGTGGCTCAGCTGCAAAATACATCAAATAAAATTTAGAATAAAAATAGCACACGCACGCACACAAACACACACACACACACACACACACACACACACACACCAGACCCATGTCCTTAGTAAACTCTCACACATAAGACCCATTTCCTTAATAAACTTGCTTTTCTCATCCCACCACAAGGAAGTTAACCTATGGAGCAAACTGTGTTTGATACAGATTTTTGGTATGCCTCTCATTAAGGTTTGTGTCCTCAACATCTTATTTGGCATTTTTAGAGATTGAAACTCATGGGGGGTGGGAGTCCAGTGGAGCCCTATAAAATACACTATCACTGTCTGTAGAAAGCATCACCACACAGTACCAGAGTACTGCATCTTTTTTATTTTTCTTTCCCTCAGTCTGTTTCCACACATATAACCTACAGACACACGAAAAGATCCAGTCTACTTGTACAAAAAAAAAAAAAGCAGACAATGGAAATGATGTTGATGATCTAAATGATAATTATGAAAACTTGTGATTAAAAAGAAAAAAAATTTCATGCAGTTTTGAAAAGTACCAAACAGTGACAGAAATCTTAACAGTATGCATAACTGGCAAACGTCACAACAAACATTACCACCCCACCTGCCTCATCATCTTCCATTGAACATAAACAACACTGCTCTTTATCACAGATTCAAAAACACGTAAACATACTAACCTGTTAAAGCAAAACACAACAAAAATTACATATAAAAAAAAAAAAAAAAATTACTCTCATGTTTCATTATTCCTTTACCCCTCTCAGTATCCGCTTTCACTTCAACAACTTTCCTTCTGACTACTTTCTTAGTTCTTAATTGCATGGATAACATGAGTTGCAAGAAAAAAAAAGACAGTCTGAACAAACCTTTCAATGATTAAATGGTTGTGGATATAGAATACTGATGTATTGATTTTTTTATTGTTTTCTTAAAACATAATCCATCTTTCCACTGTCTTAACTGTATTTATGGTAACAAAACTACATGAGCCAAAATAATTCTATCACATCAATAGAAAAAAAAAAATCAGATTTGCACTTCACAAGATGCTGTAGAATTTCTAAATATATGCCCAGAATAAAATTAAGAAGTAAATCTTAAAAAGCAACAGAATGTACTATCTAAAGATAATAAATAAAAATCAAATAAACAACTCAGGCTTTAAAAATTACTTTCAACTTGACACTATAATCATTGTTCTGCTCCATGCTGTTCTACATGATCAATGTACATGCAAAACAAACTACAAAAGTGCCATTCCTTTGATGCAGGGTAAGTTCTGATGAAACACTACAAAAACACAAGCTACCAATGATTAAATGATTCATAAACATAAAAACAATTAATTTTTCATCATTTGAGTATTTAAGAAGAAATCAGTTTGCGTTTTCATTTCACCAACAATTGCACATCAGTTTTGAAATAAAAAGTAGTTATACAAAACATTCTTAGACACATTCCTGGGGTTTTGTATGACAGGAGAAATATCATTCCTCAAAAAGAAACAGCAAATAATGATCACAAGTATTTAGCAAACCTAACCTCAAAGCAAAACATTCCATGATACTAATACAAACTCTTTTCTTGAGGACACAAAAATAACTTGGACCACTAACAAGTAACAACAAGTAGGTGCAAGGAAACAACTTATTCTTTTACAACAGAAGCCACATGGAGCAAATTATAAACTCAGTTGAAGAGGTACACCTATCTTGGGAGACAGATTTTTTCTGTTTATTTGTTTTTTTGTTTGTCAATTATTTAGTAGGAGGATATGACTTTTTTCCAGTAAAAAAAATGTTTTATTACAGTTGTTGTTGTTCTTGTCCTAGAATAGTTAAAGGAATGAAACACCATACAATAAAACAAACAGGTATTAGTTCATTCTTCTTCTCTGTTAAACAAAATAATGAAACTAAAATAAAATCATACTGTTGTTGCTAAAATTCAGTCTGTCTTCAATCGTTATGATTATTCCACGCAAGCTGGAAATGTTACATTACCAGAAAGCTGAACCAGCGGGCACAAAAAAAAAACACACAAAATGAACACTATGTCAGGAGTGAGAACAGACAGCACAATGTGTCCAAAGTACAGACAAAAGCACATTCTCCATTCTACCAGAAGAATAAAAAAAAAACAGTTGTGGCAGACCACAATACTAGGTGCATGCATGGTCATCGTAATCATCAATGCAGCAAGACAAACTGTGCCAGCAACAACAACACTAAGCTGACATTACCCGTGGCTCTTATCACAGCCTAGCAAGTGACGTGTCCAGAACCATGTCTAGAAACTAAGAGGAAAAAAAAAAAATGATGACAAAAATGAAAATGATTATCTATTCTGACTGATGATAACATACTTTGAGGCCACACAAACATACACACACAACTCATGCATGCACGTGCGTGTGCGCGCACAGCACACACACACACACACACACACACACACACACACTCTTTCTTGCATATTATGCACACACACACACACACACACAAAACTCATACTGCCTGCAAGAAGTTGCTTTCTAGAAAATGAAACAAAAGTATGTCTTGACCACAGCTTTATCATATGATGCATGCTAATGATGTCATATTTTTTATCAAAATTTGATGAACATTTGGCAAAATAACATTATATTGTCTTTACTTGTCTTGCACTAGAATATACTGTGATGGCACCATCCAACACTGATGAAAAAAAAATAGCGGGGACAATGGCATTCACCACAACTTTGTTTGTTGTTGAGTGTCTGTCACTCTTGCAAAATTGTTACATGACATCACTGCAGACAAATGTGTATTGTAACTAGCATCTGCCCCTCTAAAGTAACAACATGCAGGTGGGTGAAATACTTATCGATCACTCATTCATCTTTTGAAGAGAACAGTGAAAAGTAGTGTGAAAACAAAAAGTGCAACTCAGGGCCAGCGTAGAGGCTGTGGTTGATGAAAATTCAGCTGTGACTCCAGTCCTGTAGACAGAGCTTAGACATTGATTTGATAACTGTTTCCATAATATGTGCCCAAGGCTTGACTATAGAACAGCATCCTCACGATGGATCATCCAAGTTTTGACGCCACTGAAGTAGCAGAGCAAGGCACAGATCCTGAAAGGTGGAAATCCTCCTCAAATTGCTCTGTCACCAGAAGTCCTTGACACAGTCTATTTCAAGACGAAAGGAAATGTACTGCATGCAAAAAAAGGCGAGATGGAGACCATCAAGTTCTGAGAGGATTCAGTCCTGTATGAATGAAAACAGACTTCTACCATCTTGACAAGCAACAAGAATGACAGGAATCAAAATTTCTGTATGACCATGCATCTGCTCAGGAATGTCATCATGTGAAAGATTATCACACAGCAGAGAATACCTCCGCTTTGCTAAACAAATTGATCACCTTATCTTGTCCATGTCACTTTTTTTTCTCATCTCACATTGAAAGAAATGCCTTGCTGGAAGAAGCTTACAGATGCGATCAGCCCTTAGAATTAAGGTTTGTCAATGTCTCTAATATACACCTTGAGATGCTTTACAGAGCAGTCCACAGCGGGTCCAGGGTCTGGACAAGTGTGTGGTAGCAGAGGGGGCAACAAGAAACAGAGGTAAGCAGATTCATTCTGCAGAACTCTTCCATGGAGAAAACGGTCTCATTCTTTCAGAAAGGACTAAAAACGAGAACGACAATAATCATAGTAACAATCATGAAATGGGTATCTAATACACTGTGTAAAGTTGTCAGGCTTGAACTGATATTAAAGCTAATGGTTTTGTGTGTGTGTGTGTGTGTGTGTGTGTGTGTGTGTGTGTGTGTGTGTGTGTATTCGTTTGTGAGTGTGAGATGTCTGACTGATTTATAAGCGTGTTTGCACGTCACATCCTGTAACCCACTTCTTCATAGCTGATCTGAATCATTCCACGCATCTGCGTGTCCTTGTGGCGGAACTGTCCGTGAAGCTTTTCAACATGACGCAGGCCTGGATGAAGTCATCAAAGTTGATGTTGCCCCGACCAGCACGGTCAAACACCCGCACAACAAGCTGCGAAAACTGTGGTGACCTACAGAAATACAAAATTCTGGCAATACTTTCATGTGCTGCAGAATGGTTTTGGTCAATATGAGTTATTTGTCTTGAATATATTATTTTAATATATATATATAGATATATATACACAATACTAATAAGTATCTTTACAAATAAAGACATGGTTTTGATCTGTATGTATTGTCATCAATTGTGATATACACAACAGTCATTAACATAAATTTCAACAAACATAACAAATGTATTACAGGCAGCTTCTTTTCTTTCAAGATTGACTGCACTTGAGTTAAGTTCCTTTTTCTGACATCAGCTAAAACAAAAATTACCCTTGCAAAGTTGGTAAGCTCCACATTTTTAGCAAAATTCATAAACCTTGGTTCTATACTCAGACATGTTTAATAAACATCTGTAAGACAGCTTCAGATAAAAAAAAAATGTGCTTTCAGGGTGTACTACTTTTTAATACTTGGTACCATGTTATATCTCTCAATCTGGGCTATTGTTTTTTACGATAATCATTAACACAGCTTAAGAAAAAAAAAAAAGCAAACAACAGAAACCATCTATAAATCACTGACAGCATAATCTATTATTTCAGAAGAGACTAATATTTTTGTTTTCTTTTTCATCCATGGTGACATCAAAATTGGATTGTATCCATTATTTTGTGATGTATTCCACTCTATCTTATAGAATTAAACTGCATTTCACAGTATAGTATTGTGCTGAGTTGTATTACATCATGTTTAAAAGTTTCTTTGTAATATAGATTTCTCTATATTGTATATTACTGCATTACACCGCATTTCATTGTATTACATTGTATAGAACAGAGTTGTATTGTATTCTATCATATCTAAAAATAAATTTCTCCGTGTAAAAATATGGGCTGCTCTTACCAGTGCCTCATACGGTATTATTTGCTTTTCTGTTTATCAGTCCAAGCAGATGTTTCAGAGAAAACAAAAAAAAAACAAAACAAGCCAGAAATAACCGTCTCACATCCATGGGCTCTTCTGTGCATGCCATATGCACACCACACACAAGACTTTGGTTTACAGTATTGCAATCTTATCCATACTAACTTCACTAAGATCTTATGGACAGCAAGAGAAAAGATATCAAGTGTGCACCTGCACAACAGACATCAGATCTTTTGATACCATGTTATCACATATGTAAAAACATTTTGTTTTCTATGTCAGTACTTACAAGTTGTACCCAAAGGTCCGGAAAGCATTGCCGAGTTCATTGGCATCAATGTTTCCAGATCGATCAGTATCAAACCTGGAGGTACAAGAAAACATTTCAGTCACTGTCAATTGCATAGTGGATTAGATATTTGAGAAATCATCAAACAATTGAGATATTTTACAAACATTTCTAAAGCATTTGATATATAAACACATATAAAATTGTGTGAAGAAAGAGTACATTAACCCTTTCATAATTTTACATGCATTCTACGGTCACAGCTAAACACACTTACCTGTCAAAACAGGCTTTCCAGTCTTGTATGTACTTCCATAACGCTGAAAATTCATAAATATCAATGGTGCCATTGCTGAAACAGAAAAAAAAAAGATAGCACCATACATTACTGGCAGTCTAAGTAACACAAACATGAAAGTGGTCACTATATAAATGGCACACCAACTTTACAATGGCATTAAATGCTCATTAAGACTTTTGAAAAATGTCTTACTCTAAACCACATCTCTCACAGACAATGGTTGAACAGACACCAAGATCATGATACTGAGATTCTGTATGCTCTTCCAATACCTTTCACTTGCCAATGAAAAATGTCACTAAGCATTCAAAATCACACACACACACACACACACACACACACACACACACACACACACACACACACACTCCAGAGGAAAACAACAAATTTCAAGGGAGACAAGAAAAGTGACAAAGGAATCCGCAAAGTGCTGGTGTTGTGTTTTTTTTTTGCTAACAGGTGACACTAATGAAAAAAAATCTCATGTAAACTTTCTTCAAAAGAGCTGACAGTCACCATTTTGTTTACCTCTCTGAATGCAAAATGATATTATGCTCTGATGATGCATATCAGCAAGACATTCTGAATGAGAAAAGAAAATCTGATAAATGGACTAATGATCCTGGTTGTCGTGGGAACCAAAAATGGGATGATGCACCACTCAATGTTCAGATTTGTGACAAAAAGTAATAGTTTCATTTTCTTTCCAGATGTGAGGGAACATGCCCACCAACTCACTTCTCCCCACCTGTATCTCTCACCCCCATCCTTTTCAGAATTTAACTAGTTTTTCTATTTTTCTCAGTGGGAGCCCTGCAGGGTAACAAAGGTGTGTGGGCCATCATTGCAAAAAGCAAGCACACACACACACACACACACACACACACACACACACACACACACACACACACACACACACACACAGTAGTATGAATGAGAGTCAACGAGATAAAAAGCAGAGGCAAGGAGAAGGTAACAAAAAAATAAAAATTTCTAGCATAGAATTTTCAAGAAGATGGAGACATAATTCATTCTGAAACAACCTCTGACATGACTATCATACAGCAGAAACAACATTATCCTGTGTTTATCTCCATTAATGTGTTTTTTTTTCACATATGGACCAAATTTTTCTTTTGTTGTTTTTGATTCTCTTAATGTACACTTACCGATCTTTGTCAAACATGCCAACCATCAGACGACAGGTTTCAGGATTGAAGGGAGACCAATTCCCATTCATCAATGCTTGCTGTAGTTCTGTTGCAGTTATTTTCATATTGCGATCCTGATCAACTGCCTTAAAGCAAAATAAATTCACATTTCATGTATAGTATACTGTTCACAAGCTTAAATGCAGCTATAAAATCTTGTTAGTTAAATGCGATTTTCACACCCTATTATTCTTCTTTCACATTATAACCAGACACAATGGATGTATCCAACTTCATCTTACTATTCTTAATATCATTTTTATATTAATACATCTTCTCAATAAAATGTACCAATCATTCAGTGTATCAGTGATGTAGGACAGCATCTATAACTAAAAAAAAAAATGTTCTGTGTCAATTTAACAAACAAATAAAACTGTACACTGATATAAGGAAGGCACAGAACATACAATATAAATGTCTTCGCTTGATTCTGAATCTATACTGTGAACATTGTGTTTCAATCATTACAAATTATACAGAAAGGTTCCTTTTTTTTTTTTTTTTGCACATTGATTACAAATTCACATACCAGTATACAACTGCTGTAAACAAAACAATGCTCATCTTAAACGTGAAAACAAAAAGCTTATAAAATAATCAGTGCCACATACTTCTTCTGATTCAAAGAAAGCTTGGTCCAGGAAAGTAAGAAATACAAATAGCATGCTTTTGCTCCCTGTATCCATCTCTACAACTTGATTTCAGATTAAACTTTATTGTTCACATTCTCAACGAGTGTGAGACTGAGCTTTGAATCAGATTTTCAAAAACGCAAATTGAATACCTTCTTAAAACTCTGCATTGCATAAAACTAAAAGAAATATGTTTTTCAGAATAGACAGAACCATCTCTGAAATCCAATGAATGAAATAAAATATCACAGGCATTATCCACACACAACTGTAACAAAGTTCTGTGATGCTCTACACACTTTTTACCTACTTCTCCTTGTAAATGATTCAAAACTAAACACATTTCATATATGCTGAATTCTAACTTTTTTGTTATTATTACACTTGATCACAACAAAAAAAAAACATGGATCTCTGCCAAATTTTCATCTTTACTTGACTTCATCAGGACTGTCACCTTGGAAGACTAGTAGTAGTCCTCCTTTGACATTTATATTGTGTCATACGTCATCGTCTACATGTATTTATTGGTCTCTCTTTTTTTTCATTATTACTTTTTTTTTGCATTGATCTCCATTTTACTTGCATCCATCTCCAACAACAGTAAACTAGGACCAAAATAACTAAAAATCTATGTGATTTAGGGCCATATTTTCATAGCTCCTCATTTTTTTTTTCAGAGATATATATGTCCACATTCAGCTCTTGTTCTCCATTTTTTTCCCGCATGACAGGAGCTCATCAACATTCACATGTTCGTTAATGGGATGGAGAAGATAGCGAGCAGTGTTGGTGATTGCTGTCATAAGTATGTGAGAGAGACTGGGAAGCTGACATGAGGAATTCTCTTAAACATGTATGTATAGAACCCTAAACTGTAGCCTATGTAGGGGGGATTACATTAATATCAAACTTGAGACAAATAAACAGCATCCAACTGTATCAATACTTTTTCCCAATGACCATGCAACTTCACCCCCCACCCCTCTGCCCCCTTCCCCTTCTCTCCCCTACCAAATACATACACACAAGAACAACAATACATGAACATGCACTAAGAGTATCTGGGAAATTCTGCTAAACTCGACCGGACATCTGAAAGGAAAAAAAAAAAAAAAGATAAAATATACAAATGCAGCTTTAATTCCTTTAGCTTTCTCTGGTAAACAACCAATCTATGATTGGTTCAATAGTTAGCTGGTTGGCTTATCACTTAACTTATTTTAGTTAAATGGTTCATTAAGTAATTTTGAAGTTATTATTTTTCAGCCTCACTCGTACTTGCCTGAAACTGAACCAGTTTTTAGCTTTAGTACATTTCGACCTATCTTCTACAGAAGTGACTGCAATCACTGTTGATTATTCTGTCACTTATCTGGTGGGGGAGGGGGGGAGGAGAGGGTGGAAAGGGGATCTGGGGAGTGGGAGTGGTGGGCATGGGGTAGGGTTCAGGGCTCACTAGACAATGCTCACTCTCACCTGAAACCAGCCCCACAGGTCTGGGCTGACTCCAGAGGAGGTGGAGAAGCATAGCCTCCAAACCCTCCTGGAGGCGGAGCACTCCATAGCCAGGTGGTCCGGGGGGTGGAGCACCATAGGGGGGAGGGGCAGATGCCTGATAACCTGGCGCCGATCCATATGGACCAGAGGGTCTGTGCTGCTGTCCATATCCCGGCTGTCCATACGCTGGCTGTCCGTACTGCGGCTGTCCATACTGTGGCTGTCCATACTGTGGTTGACCATATTGTGGCGCCATGTGTTGTTGTGGCTGACCGTATCCACCCTGTGTATATAAGTATGTGTATAATTCGTATAATCTTTTAAATCTGTGTTCAAGGTTTGAATCAAGAGGAAATAATCATAGGCAGTGGAGACTGAAACAGATTACAGCATTGAAAACAACAACAAAAATTACAAGTAAACAGAGAAAACAATGTGCTAAGTAATGCTTATTCAGTATAGACTATGAAAGAAACATTAATGTGCTTAACTTTGCACCATGTGTGTTTCCTTGTATTCTGCCTTAAGCTAAACAATAAAAAACATGCAGGATAAGTAAGTGTCTTGAGGCCATCAAATATTGTTCCAATTTCTCATTTGTTCCTTTGCCTTATAGATCATCTATCCTAACACATGTGTTACTCAAAAAACAAACATAACCAGCTCTCTCATCATGAAAATATCTCCTAGTACTGTGTGTGAACTTCAAAAAGAAAAGATAATGAGCAATAAGGGCACACAGCTTTACCCCCTTTCTTCCCCACCCCCATCCAAAAAACCCCTCCCCTCCACGCACCTTCTCCACCCCACAAAATGCATTAACGGGAATATTGAAAAAAAATGTAAATGCTCAATGATGCTTTCCATGTACATGTGTTGCTATCAACTATATTATCACTATCAACACAGACCTCAAGGCTGTTCAGTAAGCACTACTGACACAACTCAGAAACTGTCACAGGACATCCAGTGTTTGCCTTTCTTTCCCTTAAGAGCTAAAAAAAAGCTACTACAATGTTTTTGCCTGGTGATTTTATCTTCACACACTGTTACAAAGCAGCATTTCATCTTCTTAATAAAAACATGTTTCAAAAGTCAAATTAATGGTACTGTGCTTGTTTGACTTACAGCATGGATTGGTTGGCTTCTCCTCAAATCCATGGAAGCAAGTGTAACTGGTATGTTATTGATGTTATATGATGTAACAGGGATAAAATGTTTACTCTGAGTAAAACAACTGAGTGAGGATCTTTTGAAAGTTTTGATTGCACACCTTCTGTCTGCCAGACTACCTACCTGCCACAAATCAGTATTACTGCTGTGCCACCATGTGGTGAGCAACCAGCCATGATCTTGTGAGATTGAGAACCCTCCCAGTGCATAACAAAAAAAAGTTAAACATTTATCCCCATGATCATGTATTGACAGAGAAAAGCTCAACATGATGTAATTCATCTGAAGATTACTAAATGTTACAGCCTACCTATCTTTACTAGCTATGTATGGAAGAGCAATCCATCAGGCAAATTATGTTTTGGATGCTGAATTAAATGAAGTAAACTTCACCAATCATCTGACGAATCCAGCTGGTAAACTAGGTAAACTACTTTCATTATGTCATCACCAAAATATTTACAAAGTCAATAATTATATTGTCACTGTGGCTCTCATTTATGATTAATTCGAAATAATAACAAGAATTTCTGAAGTCAATATTTCTACAGCTATTTCCTGGATGTCCATACCTTTCGATGGATGAATAGTCACAAGACAAATAATGCTATGCGTTTGTATTGAGTGAACAGTACATGCTGCCACCAACCAAAACATTGTAATTGATTGATTGCTAATCTTTATTCCTAAGGGTAACAGATAAGCAAGAAGATGCTTTTTTCATCTGACCCTTGTCCATTTGGGGACTTAGGATACTAAAATCTAGAAGACCATTACATAATACAGATCTAATCATAACCAGAGCAGTGAGGATTTACACTGGCACTGAAGAACAAAACATGCAAAACACTAAATCGTAAATGTCTCCCTCTCTCTCTCTCTCTTACACACACACACACACACACACACACACACACACACACACACACACACACACTGTGTGCGTACACTATGTAGTACATAATATTCATGTGCTTAAGGACACAAAAGCATCAGTCATCAACTAGTATCACCAGTAGCTTATCTGGGGAGCAATTAACTTTTCATGAGCAGTCATGTTCATGTACACCTGCATATATTCACATTTAACATTATTGTTCATAAAAATTAAAAGCAAGACTAGTCTTCATGGCAGTGAGGAACAGAAGTTAATATTGTTGTTGATGGCGAACACACACCCACAGAGAGAGAGAGAGAGAGAGAGAGAGAGAGAGAGAGAGAGAGACCTATTCAAACATGCGATAAATACTATGAAAAAAAAAAAAGTAAAAATAAAATATTAACATTCGTATCATGGCCATTCACTGCTACTGTGTCAAAACATTATCAAATAACAATTGCAAAGCAATGAAAATTGGTAGTAGAACTAGAACTGTAGAGCTAGAACTACAGACTAATTATTTAACTTATACAGTGCTAGTATTCTATCTTTACAGCGATTTCAATATCCGTGTACTTACGTATGGCTGCTGGCCTCCCCACGACATGGTAATATGATTACTTCTTTTTTCTTCTTCTTCAAAACGGTGTACAGGTTAAAATCAGTGAGAGAGACCCGTAGTCAGATTACAGTCAATGATGTTTAGTAATCTGAGAATGACACACTTTCTATTCTGATTGGAACACGAAAATGAAATTGCCTCATAGGGGAAGCAAGCCGATAACGGGAGGTAGAAGGGGATATTACTCTCTAGGCGTAGTACCGGATGTGGGGGAATCACACACACGCACGCGCACATACACACACACACACACACACACACATATACACACACGCGCGCGCGCGCGCGTGCGCGCACATCATAGGCACCTGAAAGAGAATTTCATTTAACCCATGTACGTGTGTGCGTATGCTAGTGTGTGTGTGTGTGTGTGTGTGTGTGTGTGTGTGTGTGTGTGTAGATGTTTTGTCAGTACAACCATGGGTTAATATGACGATAAATTGGTTTCAGTCAGTCAGTCTGTGTGCGCGCGCAATTAACTTGCATGTGGCTTTTATACATCTGTGCGGTTAACTTGTGTTTATAAAGAATATTTCAGTTGAAAAATGCTTTGATTGCGAGTCAGGATAATCAGTATCAAAGTGATTGAGATTTGGAAATGGAGAGCTGAAGTGTTCTTTAGGGTCACCCTAAACCAGCCCAAGTCTTTTCATCTGTACTTTTTAATTCGTGTACTGCATACAAAATAAATCTTTTGTCACAAGTTACAGTATGCAGCTTAACATATGTCAACTGCCATGCCAATGTAGTGAAAGACCCAGCCTGGGCTGCTTCTTCTGGTGTCTGATTCCAGTGAGCAGCTGTTTTTTTCTGAAGGAGGCACATATTTACTGTACCGTTCCACTCTTTGGAATCATGTAGGCATAGATGTTGTTGATGGATTAAAGTTCTGTAACATCAGTCATTTAACTGGTAATCCTTTAAACCACAGAAAGACTGTTATCTCTTAAGACAGTACATAAAAGGATGTAAAACATTGACCTGTTTGCCAGAAAGAGGAACATATATCTCTCCTACTTTTGATATCTTGGTTTTAATGCCCATCTTGTGCTGAATTTGACAAAGATAAGTGACTGCTTGCTCTTCATT
>JADBJO010000224.1:690000-702500 GCA_016801955.1 Conus betulinus | reverse complement strand
AGATAGATAGATAGATAGATAAACAGACAGACAGATAGATAGATAGATAAGTATAGATATAATCTGTATTTACTGATATATAGATAGATAAATATAGATATTGAAAGAAAATACACCCAAAGGTGCGGGTATGACCCAGAGAAGTATTTCCTCAACTGCTTGAAATCCACCAAGTAACTTTACATGATTTTCCTGTCTCCTATACTTTTTTTTTCAAGCAAAATATTTGGACATTTTACAAACATTTTGTGTTGCTGCTGCCATATATTACACATAAATCTATATTTTGTGTTATTTACAATGTACTTACAAAAATATGTACAGATTTGGGGAAAAAAATTTGATTCAAAAACCTGCTATATACAAAGTACTAATAGAAATTATGTTTTTTATAATATACAAAAACAAAAAATACTGAACACTCACAGTGACTCTCAAAGTCACCATTTAAAACATGTATAATTCATAAAAACTCCTCAAATATAATTCATGTTAAGTTCTCCAATATTAATGTCTTTTTTCACTCCTAACTCAGATACACTGAAAATGGTGTTTTTCACAAAGCAGTATTTGCTGCAACAAATGTCTCAGCTTCCAAAAAGCCAACAACACAATAATCCAAACACATAGGACAGCTGCAATCATCTTATGCAAATCAACAAACACATACACTAATGTGATTAACTGAGCTATGCAAGGAGACATATTGGGTACACTCTCTCCATGAACATACTCATAATGTAATTCACTGAGTGATGAAAAGAGACACACTGGGAACAATCTTTTCCCGAACATATTCTCCTGACATGATTCACTGAGTGATGAAAGGAGACACATTGGGAATACACTCTTCCCGAAACATATTCTCCTAATGCGATTCACTGAGCTATGGAAGGAGACACATTGGGAACACACTCTTCCCGAACATATTCTCCTAATGCGATTCACTGAGCTATGAAAGGAGACACATTGGGAACACACTCTTCCCGAACATATTCTCCTAATGCGATTCACTGAGCTATGGAAGGAGACATATTGGGAACACTCTCTCCCCGACCATATTCTCCTAATGTGATTCACCAAGCTATGGAAGGAGACATATTGGGAACACTCTCTCCCCGAACATATTCTCCTAATGTGATTCACTGAGCTATGGAAGGAGACATATTGGGAACACCCTCTCCCCGAACATATTCTCCTAATGTGATTCACCAAGCTATGGAAGGATACATATTGTGAACACACTCTCCCTGAACATATTCTCCTAATGTGATTCACTAAGCTATCGAAGGAGACATATTGGGAACATGCTCTTCCTGAACATATTCTCCTAATGTGATTCACTGAGCTATGGATAGAGACATATTGGGAACAATCTCTTCCCGAACATATTCTCCTAATTTGATTCATCAAGCTATGGATGGAGACATACTGGGAACAATCTCTTCCTGAACATATTCTCCTAATGTGATTCATCAAGCTATGGTAGGAGACATATTAGGAACACTCTCTTTCCTGAACATATTTTTCAAGTGTGATTGACTGAGCTATGGAAGGAGACGTATTGGGAACACTCTCTTCCCCGAACATATTCTGCTAATGTGATTCACTGAGTGATGAAAGGAGATACATTGGGAACATTCTCTTCCTGAACATATTCTCCTAATGTGATTCACTAAGCTATGAAAGAAGACATCTGGGAACACTCTCTTCTCGAACATATTCTCCTAATGTGATTCACTAAGTCATGGAAGGAAACATATTGGGAACCTCTTTTCCCCAAAATATTCTCCAAATGTGATTCATTCAGCATGAAAGGATACATATTGCGAACACTCTCTTCCTGAACATATTCTCCAATTGTAATTCACTGAATTATGGAAAGAGACATATTGGGAACACTCTCTCCCCCTAGGTATTATCCTGATATGATTCATTAAGCTATGGAAGGAGACATATTGGGAACACTCTCTTTCCAAACATACTCTCCAAGTGTGATTCACTTAACTGTGAAACGAGACCTATTGAAAACACACTTTTTCGCCAAATATATTCTCCTAATGTGATTCACTGAGCTATGAAGGGAGACACATTGGGAACAGTCTCTTCTTGAGCATATTCTCCTAATGTGATTCATTAAGCTGTGAAAGGACACATGTTGGGAACTCTTTCCCTAAACATTTTCTTTCTCCGAATGTGATTCATAAAGCTATGGAAATAGACATACTGGGAACACTCCCTCTCCAAACATATTCTCCTAATACGATTAACTGAGCTATGGAAGGAGACAAACTGGGGACGCTCTCTCCCCGAACATATTCACAAAGTGTTCTTTAAGCAGTAGACAATCTCAGCCTGTACAAGGATATGATATATTGCGTTCTTTCTCACCTTCATGATACTTTCAATGAACTAAATTTAACTTTCAAAATTTCGAACAGACATAAAAGCAGGAAAACAGTATGACCAAGTGTCCAAATAAACAATTCATAACATAGAAAAAAGCCTATCAACTCAGAATGTCAAAGGTATTAAAGACCTTTCACATATTAAAAAAAAAAAACATGGTTCAAAACTTCTTTTCATATGGAATAAACACAAGCTATTCCTAAAACTGCTTATTTTGGTGTTGCTTTGTGAAAGTTCACATCTAAGTCATTGAGCCAATTGATCACACTCATAGCTTAACCTCGAATATCAGAAAGCTATCCACGTCAAACAGCGAAAGTGTTCTTTGCATCACAAAGTACACAAAACTATATATATGATAAAAAAAGGACAAACTAAGTACTTAGCATAAAATACGAATATTTCATATCAAAATGAAAGCATGTTTACAAAGAGATAACAAAAAAATTACATTTGCACGAGACTGACTAAAAACTTCTATTCCTTCTCTTCCATATATTTGTTCATGCAGAACACACGGCATAAGACAATACAAAAAAACAAAAACAAACAATATTGCACTAACCAACAGACCTTTATCTGTGAACTCTACAGTGTGCGTATGTGTTTGGTTTATGAGTGTTTTGTGTACTAAGTGTGGGTGTGTGAGCATGAGAGAGAGAGAGACAGAGAGAAAGGGACTCTGTGTGTGTGTGTGTGTGTGTGTGTGTGTGTGTGTGTTGTGTGTGTGTGTGTGTAAGTGTGTATGTGTGTGTGTGTGTTGATAAGTGACAGACTGAAAAAAAAAAAAAAAGCAAAGAGACTGTTTGTAATGACACATTTGCATATGATACATGCATCATCAAACTCACAACTCACCAAGAAAAGCAAGCGTCAAACCATAACAGGCCATGTTTGACAAATGTACAATACACAGTCATATGATTTAAGCCACAAAGGCCGGCAGCACCTCAGAAATATCCTGACGGCAGACAGGGCAGCGTTTGTCAGGCAGGCGACTGGTGCACTCGGC
Organism: Conus betulinus; assembly: GCA_016801955.1. Classification (NCBI taxonomy): domain Eukaryota; kingdom Metazoa; phylum Mollusca; class Gastropoda; order Neogastropoda; family Conidae; genus Conus; species Conus betulinus. The sequence continues at coordinate 699,079 of JADBJO010000224.1, read as the reverse complement.
GCAGGAGAAGACGTGTCCGCAGGGCAGGAAGATCATGCGCGGCTTGTCGGACATGCAGATCTTGCACACCAAAGGCTGATGACTGTTCTCCTCATTCCTGGGTCTGGCATCACGGGCTCCATCAACTGTGAGCAGAGATGTGCCAAAGTGAGTGCAAATTTGAGAGCATAAGCTAACTCCACGTTCTGCTGTAGAAAAGGATATATCAACCTTTTCAACACATCATGCAACTACACTTGCAATGGGCGCCTCACTGTTTCACCATATGTTACAAGAACTATTGTAATAAACAAGTCGGCTTGGACATGTGATTTCAATTAATTTGGCAATTTTGAACTAAAAAAAAAAGACGAAACTTGCAACTTTTCTTTATAAAGTGTAAAGTCTTATCCACTTTGTTTTGTGGCTGTCCAAAAAAAGAATAACTAAAAGCAACACAACAGCAACAAAAGACCAAATCAGGTGTCCCAAGAAAATGTGCTGTGGCTACAGTATTCACTTGTGCTGATAGTGCTAAAATGCTATCTTGCAGATTATGTCACTCTAAATGCCATTACATTTCAATCTTGACACTTTTATCAGGTGGCCTGTTCAAGTCTGACGCTAATTCCATCTGCTGAGATCTCAAATCAAGTGTGCAGAGTGGAGGCCTTGTGGACAATGTATTTGCCAAGCAAGCAATCAATCCCACATTCCAGGCTTGATTCTTGCACTCGGTGCTATTATTGTTGTTGTTTTTGTTTGCTGGTGATAGTAGTGTTTTTCTTTTCTCAGTGGTGATCCAAATGTTGATTTTCCAAATGCGACAAACCAAAGAGCTGTATGCAACATGTGCTTAGCCCAGGTAAATGAAACCACAGCACCATAGGATGACACAGGCACATCTACAATGAAAATTTCTTTGATGGGGAAACAAAGATACACATAGAAAAAAAAGTTTTCCAGTGCTAGGGTGACAAGTTCTACAAGATGCTGGTGACAACTGTACCTGTAAACTTTTCATGATGAAATTCACTTCCTTTCACTTGTGTGAAGTTACTTTAATACATTTCTTTCTAAATTTTGTATGATAAAATCAATTTCATTTTATTTGTGCAACATTTTGTGTTAATACATTTCTGTCTGCATCTGCATCTTGGAACAAATACAGTATATTAATGATTGAAAGAGATGAATGGATCAACAAGCAGGTGACTCTTAATACAAAGGTAAAAAGACAAAAAGAAAGACGGTGGATAAACAGGTTAACCAACTGATCACAGATTCTACATTAACAAAACAAAGGATTTCCATCTAGTGTGGCTAAATCCCACTACAGGCTTTACTCCCATTGAAAAAACTATCTCTCTCTCTCTCTCTCTCTCTCTCTCTCTCACACACACACACACACACACACACACACACACACACACACACACACACACAGTGTCAAGTTCTGCAGGATTTAATATTACATAAATGAACACAGCCCAGGCCAGTTTGTCTTACATGAACAGATTGTCATATTACAAAGTGTCTGGTTCAGATCACTAAGCACAACATCACTTCACCAATACCAGACCAACTATAACCACCTACCCTGAGGCCCAGGTGCCAGGACAGCCCTGTGCTGGTGGTCTGCTCTCAGTCGCTGCACTTGCTGCATCAGGGATTGGATCTGCTGGTCCTGCCACCTCAGCTGCTGTTCTTTCAGCTGTTCCTCAGCTGTTTCATCTTTTTCACTCAGCTGTTTTTCATTCAGCTTCACTTTTTCACTGTTCATCTTTTTTTTCTCAGCTGTTCATCTTTTTCATTCAGCTGTTCATCTTTTCACTCAGCTGTTCATCTTTTTCATTCAGCTGTTGATCTTTTCCACTCAGCTGTTGATAACTTTCATTCAACTGTTCATTCAGCTGATTGACAGTCTGGAAAAAAAAAAAAAACCCAACAAAAGTAATGAAAAGAAACCGTTTGCATAGTGCTTCATGACCAGTTCTGAAAAAAAAAAGTTATTAAAAACTTTCCTGTTTTCTCTATGTTTGCGACAGGCAGAGGATATCAAAAATAGGACCCAAAATTAGAATAATGCACCACAGTGGCACATAAGCAGACTATAAAAGGTTAAACCTGTTGTCCCTACCTTATACAAACCTTGACTGTGAAGTCTTGAAAATCTTTGTACTGATCAACATCTCTGCTACACTATCTTATGGGGAACACCAATGATTGCCAGAGAAACCTCCAGCACGAGCAGTCCACTGGACCTTTGATTCCTATGTACAGTGTTTCCATACCAATTTCTATAAATATTGCCAAAGCTATACAGGAAAAAAAAAATCATAACTACAGGAAAACAAGCGCAGGTTGATAATTCTTCAATCAGTATGAAAATGACTTGACACAGATTTGTCAATTAGAGAAAAATAGGAGGGGGTGGTGCGTTCAAATTTAAGAACCTTCACCACCAACATTCTCCAATGAAACCTTCAAATCAACATAGAAAACATAGTTTTGATGCCTAGTCTATCAAATGTATTCAGTTCTTTTTTTTTTTCTTTTTCAAGCTGTCTGTCTGTCTGTCTCTCTCTCTCTCTCTCTCTCTCACACACACACACACACACACACACAGAACATACTAAAATTAGGCAACTGATCTTTATTTCTTTTTAACCAAAGGTCTACAAACACAATCTTATAACGTAAATCTTTCGAACTCATTCAACTCCAGGCATGAAACAACAACCTTTGCTTCCTTTGTAGACCACATACAAGTTTTCTTGTACTAATGCGCACTTCCAGTTTGGTTTACCTTGATTTTTGTATGGCTTGTTTTCTAAGCACGCTTTACAGATGGCTGATATGTGAACACTGAGCATTGTCTAGCTGATCAAGTCCACTGTTTTGTTTTTTTTCCAATATATTTTCACTGAACTTTCATTTTTGGTCATACAAGTCAACAGAACAGCATAAAATGGTACTCCTATAGCAGAAGAAATACCAGATGTTTTAATAAGTCAAGTCATAACAGTTAAAAACAAAGCAAATACAGATAGTTTCAAGATGGAAAGGGGGAGGGGGTGGGGGGGGGGGGGGGTGACAATGAACACTTTGAACATTCATCAGAAAGTGATTCTGAAATTCTGAAACAAAATTTTTTTTTTTTAATGTGTGCATATAAGTTTGTGTATATACTTATGCGTCTTTCTGATGTTTTTGTTTGTTTGTTTGTTTTGTTTTTAATTTGGATAGTGTGATATCTGTATCATACTTTTTGTACTTGAGCTCAGTATCTGAAATAGGAAAAAGAAAAAATTGTTGTTGCTCTGTTACTACCTGGGCTTTGATACGTACAAAGGAAACTTTTAATCTTCTATTTTTCTATTAAATAAAACATTTTTGTAGTAAAAAGTAAGATTTTGGTAAGTTTTATTCACTGTGTTGAAGGGTTGTTGTTAGTTTTACATATTTCGATGAGAGAATGAATGAGATGTTTATGTCTGTTTTCGTTGTTGCTGGTCTGTGAATATTGAACAGAGAACAAGTGTTGGATATTTACTGATCAGCAACAGTACTGATGATAGTGTCTGCAAGGGAGTTAAATCAAGGTTTTTATCATTTCTTCTGAGAGAATGTTAAGAAACTGAAGTGACACATTCACGATAGTGATGTAAGTGAACTATTTACTGCCACCTAATTTGTGCTGTGAGGAAAAACAATTTGAGAATTATGTTTACTCCCACCATCAGTAATAAATTATCTACAGATGTTTTATAAAAACAAACAAAAAAATGGTTGGATATAAATAACTATTCATAATCATCAAATTTTCTTTAGAGTAATGAAGATGATGATGTTTTATATAACTGACAGATGTCGACTGTTACGTGAATATGTTTGCGACTTCGATGGATAAAAAAGAACCTTAAAATTAACATTATTTCCAGTTGACTGACCATCATTGGGGTGACAGCAAGTGTAAAACGTAAACATGACAAAATGTGTTCAGTAGTAAGGATACTCACCTATTTTCAAGATCAGTGAAAGTATCATGCTATTACAGTGTAAAACTCGACACAGTTTTATTTTGAATTGTCCTATGTCAAGTGTATATAGTTTGGATCGCATGCTTCAGTGATGACAACCAGAAAAATACCTTGCTCACAATATCTTTACCCATGTTTTGTCTTAGACCCCATCACCCTTAACCCTTCTTCATGGATTAAAAAAAAAGAACTCTATGTATTCTATATATTTAAGATTAGAGTAAGTAAGAATTCATTTCTTTTCCCTAAAATATTTCTTTTCTTACTAAGATTTTTCACTGATACTTGTGCAATTAAAGAGTAAATTATATTCCCTATCCCTTCAAAGCTGGCTGTGCTAGCATCCTCACAAGAAGAATACAAATGATGCACATCCCTTTTTTAAGCATTGCTGTTAAAGCTGTAATTTGCTCATTTTTCATTCCTCTTTATGGTTTGTCCTTCTGCACCTTTATTACATCTTTAATTGTGTCTTTTGACACAACAGTGTATCAAATTGTATGAATGTGAATAGGAGGATGGGAAAATACTTCGATTTGCATTACAAATATTACTAGTACTTTAAAATAGCGAGGGTTTTAGCCCTTTAAATAATGAAATTATGTATGTGGTCTATGTGTGATTTGTGTTTTACGACCACTTATTCAACATCACTTGTAAGCCTTCATAATTAAATGGTGACCATCTTGTCACACAGTGGTCTGCATGTCACATGACCTGCAAATGTTAGCTACCAGTCAGTCACACAGCCACTTCCTGCAGTTAGTTACAAATAAGAATAACATATATTTGATTGGTAATTAGTGCGTCATACTGATTTCACTGTAACACAGAATTTTGAATCAGTACTTCCTTGTCATACTTTGGTGACAGCGATTTCGGGGTTGAACCTGACTTGATCATAATGTGAATGGTACTTTTTTGTTTTGGGCTTGTAGCGCATTTGTCTTACATAACTTTTTTTTTGGTAACATTTATTTTGGGTGTGTTTCATGTTTTTACACACATTAGAAGTAATGGTGAGGGTGGTTTGAGAAGGAAGTCTGTTTCAGCCCACATAACACAGTGTAATGAGCACATGACACGGTGTAATGTCACCTTGTGTGTTATTTTCTCTGTGTGTGTGCCTTCCTGACCAACCCCATGGTGCCAGTAACAACTTGAGAATTCCCATAGTTCTTCCTAACAATTGCGGAGAATTTTAAGGTTATCGTGATTCATGTAGCCTGACATATATATCAAAGTTTATCAAATAAAGAGACAGAGATGACACCCAAAGATAAAGTTCACACAATCTAGTTTCTAGTTCTATTCTTTTATGTGTAAAATCCACTTCATCCTTGATAGAAACAAGACATGTAAATGTTGTCTTTATGGGCAAGAGGTAAAAAAAAAAATCATCTTTTCTAATTTTCTAATTGTGATCAGCCATCCCTCTACCCCCACCCCCCTCCAACACCAAAGATAGTGACATCCTCAGATTGATAAGAAGAGCCCTCAGAATCTAAACTCTTTTGCACAATGTAATCTCAGCAGCAGTTCACCAAGCCATGTGAACTCAAAACATAAACAAAAGAAAGGTGAACAATTCAAAGTTCACCCTGGTATACTTGTACACATAAGATACAACAGAGTGCTTCTACAGTAGTTACTTTCATATAAAGCTTGTGTGCTGTTTGCATGAAATTTTGGACATCCTGATCCACATATATGGACACAGTGTTAAAACATTGTGCTTGTAACATTCATACATGCACAGATGTTTGAACAGACTGAGTTATCCATCTCTGAACTGAAGCCAAACAAGAAGTTCTCGGCAATGAGTTTAAAACAAAAACATCTTTTACTCAGATTCAGCAAGATTCAGGATGATTAATAAGCCTTTTTTATTGGTCAATATCTCTGTACGTACTTCCAGCTAATTCTGGATTTCTACGATTTAACTAAGAAATACCCCCCCTCCCCTACATTTTCCTCATGTGAATGAACAGCATTATAATATTCTAGACAACAAAACTTAACTTTCCATTTTCTAAAAAAAGACTGTAAACCAATTAAAACAGTTATGGTAAAAACAAAAACATATATATAGACACCTCCAGTGAATCTACTACCGTGATGTATGTTTGAGCACTTAGATTGAATCCTGAAATTTGTTTCGAATTATAATGCTCAACTTCAGATCTGTACCACATATCTTTGACCTCCCTGATTACTTGCTAAAAAAAAAAAAAAAAAATTAAAAAGGTGTTAACATTGATGCTTCAGTGTATGCTACTGTGTATGATGATGTGAAAAAGAAAATTTGTATATTAAGGTGTTACCAAAAGATGTGTGTTGTCCTACTTTGTCGTAAGACTCCAATTGATAAAATTTCTGTTGTTGCTGTTCTCAGCCGCCAACTTCTACACAGCTGACTCACTCTTGCATTAAAATTAATATATCAATATCTTCTGTCAAAAGAAATGATTAATTGTAGTAATAAGTATTAGTGAAGATTTATATGCTCCCCCATCTCTGATGCTCTCAGGGCACGTACAAAATGCATGTACAAATAAACAGACTATTTGATGTTGAAACACCCTTCTGCTGTCATTCTCACCACACATCAATAGCACACAATGACACATCACAATCTTCCTCTCTCCCTATCCACCCTCCCACCTGTTTCCATCCCGAACTGCTACCTCCCTCCCTCAACACTACTCATCAACATCTACGCAGACATGTGCGCACATACACACATGCCTAAACATGCACGCACAGAAGCATGGACACTCACATAAACCTACATCATAAGGCAATCAGAGTCACTCTCACAATGTGCAGTTGTGAAATCAACGAGCTGCAGTTCTTAGCTTTATTAGCAATAAAATAACATCATAAGATATAATGGCCACATTTTGCGTACAGCCCATTTACATAAATAAACGTGTACTGTATAGCTATTCTTATTTATTTCTGCAGCTAATACCTTGACCGACAACTGAATACAAAGGAAGGAAGTTGTGCTCAGTTAAATTCTGAAGAGAAGTCGGTTCTGATAGATGCGTGAACACAATAAGTTTTCCAACTCTAAACATAAAGAGAGAAGAGGCTCTACATTCTGGAACATATTTTTCCTACAGAAACCAATTACAATTTCATGCAGAAAAAGATACATGATCAAGAATGGAGTACAATACAATAAAATCTATGACATAGTACACACCTGCTCTTTTTCCTCAACCACCCTCTGCAAATGTGAGTCTTTCTGCTGCAATGTGAGCTGTCTTTGCTGCTGCTGCTGCAGCTGTGTGTGCAGCTTGTGTCTTTCTGCTGCAGCTGTGTGTCTTTCTGCTGCAGCTGTGTGTCTTTCTGCTGCAGCTGTGAACCTTGCTCCAGGACCACCTGTTGCTGCTTGTAGATGGTGATGTGGTTCTCATCAGTGGCCTTCAAGGAAGCCTTCAGGATTGCCTCATTAGGATAGCGGCCTGTGCAGCAGAAGCAGCACTTTAATACACATAGTCTGCTCCGTAAACAGACCTAGCATCATTTCACTTGTGAAGATCACTGCTCAAAACAGTAAACATAATGAAAACCTGTGCACAAAATTTTCATGTACTGTATTCTGCCTGTAATGTATTCAATGAGTGGAAAAAAAAAAGGATATTTTCAAACTCAAATTTCACAACAATCATGCTTCAATACAAACAAGGATTTGGTGACTTGGCAATTCCTCAACTTTGAGCCCACCATAGTTATTTTCATTGCACTGATCTTCATAAACTATATACAAATCAAACACAATGTGAAGGCTTTTAATTCATTTTAACTCTACAAAAGGCATTGTGTTTTTGGTCATAAAGTACTTGAATAGACATCCTTCCCTCTGACTTCACATTCATAGTTCTGAAACTAAACCCTGAAAGAAAACAAAATAAGTCTAATCTCAAATAAAAAAGAATGATATAGATTATCTTTGCCATGACTGCACTGGCTAAATTCATGATCTTTATGGCCTAGCCGACCACAGGGGTCCATATGTCACAACTGTGTTGGAACAATTTATGTACAATCTGTAGAAACTACAGAAAAACATGTGATATGTTTTTCTTCTTATGCCTGTCTTCAAAAGCTGGGTTCACACTGAACTTCATAAAACATATTTTGAAAACTTTTAAAGAGAAGCTTATCTATAATTACAGAGGTGCCAAAGCCTGGTTAGAAGTATTTCTTTGTTCACAATAACTGTAATAACAGTTGAAGTCACATGATTATACATATTTTGTATGAACACACATGTCACATTTAACACACACATTCAAATGAAAAAGTAACAAATCATTAGATAATTCATAGTCAAACAAAAAAACAACTTAATTCATAATCAAACAAACAATCAAAACCAACTGACACTGTGTAGAAAAAAAAACAAACAAACAAACTGACACTTACTCATTTCCATAGTTATTCATTTCCTTGCTGTTTATACTTTACAAAAAAAAAACCATTGATCAACACACCACCAGTACTAATATGACCAAACATCTAAAAAACATTTAAACCTAACTTGTTTCAATATCAGTCAAGCCAGAAATACTTTTATGAAGATGGAATTCCTATGGACTGTCCAAACTCACTAGTTTGACAGAAAAACTTGACGATAGCGTGTTGGATTTGCAGGAGGGTGTACCCACATGCAAAGGCCGCCTTGACTGCTTTCATGTCCAGGACTGGGGACCCTGGCACCTCTCCCCACTATCCCATCACTGCTGCTGATGTCCCCTGTCCATCACAAAGAAATGTTTTACTAGCACACAAGACGCACCGAAAAGAAAATCATAGAAAATTATATGTGACAAGGGAGAAAAAGAGTATAGAGGAAAGTCCTCCTACATCACTTCCTCAGCTTCAAATCTGAATTTTATCACTAATGGAATTTCTACAAACATATACTATACTTAAGCCCACTGTTAAGATAGCCACATTCCATCTTCTGGTGTAATGTTCAAACAAGGTACCAGTGTGTATGCTGGTTTTTTTTTTGTTGGTTTTTTTTTTGTTGTTTTTTTTTG
>JADBJO010000224.1:670000-687500 GCA_016801955.1 Conus betulinus | reverse complement strand
AACTCCTGGCCCTTGTGGTTGATGACATGGAGACAGGTGGGAGACACAGTGGCATGAGTTTTCCACACATCAGCATCTTCACTCCAGTCATACAGCCCCACTCCACAGCTGTAGCACTTCACCTTATCACTGCACCCTACACACACATCATTGTCACAGTGACAATCATCACTTCCTTGTCACAGCTTTTGCATCACCGCATCTTACACACACCATCAGTATCACAGTGATAATAATCTTTTCTACATCAGTTATGTTACTTCACCTTATTACTGTAATCATCATGACACTGACAGTAATGACAAATCAGTCACTCTCCAGTCTCCCATCTTACCTTGTAACAGCTATATATTCATTGATCATAACACCATTATTATGATCATCATTATTTATATCATTTCTTTGCCATTCATCAAGCTACATATATTGGTGCAGCTGTAGCAGACTTTACATTGTCTCTGTCTCTGCAGCCTGCATAGCACCATCATTCCATTCACTCTGTGACGCTCCGCTTAAGTACTGACGAAGTGTTTGCTAATTTGTTGATTTGCTAGTGGTTTCCAAGTCGAGCTGTCCTTCACAGTTTAACAATAGTTGCGCACTGCAGTTTCATAGGCCAGAATATGTTACATCTCCGTTCTCATAAAGTACACAGAACTTGAACTTCTTCTTCATTCACTCAGACAGAAACCTCAGTGGCACTGACGAAAGTTGCTGTATGGTTGGCCCTCCAGTGATCCATACAACTTTTCCCTCATCGGTGTGTTGGCAGGCCAGATCTCTGTCCATAGCTTTTCAAACTTAAACAATGATGCAAGTTAATTCCAAACTAAGTCAACATAATTAGCTGTACAAAGTAAGTAATTCTTGCTGCTAAACTGAAGAATTCACAACAATCATAGGTCCAGCCTTTCAAGTGAGTGGACTTCACACCCAGAACGTGTTCAATAGGCATTATGAGAAGGATCTGGTGCAAGTTGCTGCTGACGAGGGTGTCCAGGCAATGTTGCAGCTGTCTCACGGGCAAAGGCTGGTTCACCTGTGGGCTGGTGTTCCTGTCAGATTCTGGTTCAGCGGACAGTTCTGGTAGGGCTATGTTGAGTCATCGCAGATTCATTCATACAAATGAATTAATTCACTCTGTGCTAGCAGGTCAATCATCTCTTTACTTCGATCGCCGTTTCTAACGTCAACTATCCCGTTCTAATGTCAACTCCATCCCGGTTCTCAAATTACGCGCTTAATAATCATAATGTCTTGTGATTAGATCTGGATCTAAATAAACGAATGAACATCAAAGGCCGGTACAGTGTAGGCCTAGTTTGCTGTTTGTGTTGATCGTTGCAAATGACGTCTGTTCCGGCGGTATATGCTGCCTTCAGACGGTACAAAGTAGGATCTTGGCACTGCATGACGTTCAACAGCTGTGGGATTTAGCTCATAGCAGACTACGTCAAGGGAAATAATTCCCCCACAAGTATAATCGTTCTTATGAATTAATGAAGCACTAGGCTAGGCCTAAGACTGATGGGAGTTTCAACGGAAGCTGAAGATCTAGGCTGACTGTCAACGCCGAACGTCTGTCGGTCGGTGTCGGTTGGACTGGATAACACACGGTGACACTGACAGCGGTCTGACCCCACTAGCCTGGAACTAACAGAAGCAGCAAAATGGATGAACGGGCCGACGAAGCTGTTCGGCGCACTGGTATAAAGTTTGAACCTCCGAAATCATTCGATGGCACTGCAGCAAATTGGCCCAGGTGTAAACAATGGTTCCTTCGCAACAGAACCGGTTCAGGTTAGACATAAAAATCCATGATAAACGAGTCAGCGTCTTTTTACAATGAGTGGCATCGCCGACGACGATATTATGAAAACACTGAACATTGATGAGCTCGATTATCGAGCTCGATGCACTTGCAGCCAAATTCGATAGTTACTTCAGCGCTCGGAAAAATACGGTCGTCGCGTGGGCTAAGTTTAATAAGCGAACACAAAACCGGGTGAAGCAATTGAATCACGTATTCAAAACTTGTACGAACTCGCTTAAGAGTGTGAATACGGTTCGCCAAAAATGATAAGCGACAGAACTACAATTGGAGTACTTGATGATACTCCAAGCCAAAGCTGATTTAACACTTGATATCAGCAGCCAGGCCGAAGAACGAAAAGAATGTCAACGCTTCATTGGAGGAGATACTGCAATCAATATAATGAACTAACAGTCAAAGACAAAAGAAAGAAATCTCGCTAAATCAGCAAGAAAATCGTGTGGCTACCGTGGAAAGGAATTTCATCCACGAGATTAAGTGTCCAGCTGTATGTTGCTGCGTCAAACGTCACAATCATCCACTCGGACATAAAAAACAGTCCATGAACTGTCAGAAGAAGATCTCTACACTTCATCTACAGACGAAGAAGAATATTTAGGACATGTTTTTTCATCTCCAGTTTGATAACTGCTGATCAGCAGAAATGATAAAAACCCCACATTTTCAAGTTGGACACATGTGCATCTGTATCAGTTGTGGATGAAACATGGGCTGATTCTCATGAACTGACTAAGTCACACAAACAACTGAAAGTTCCAGGCAACACCAAACTTACACTGCAAGCACAGCTATGCTACAAAGACTGCAAGCACAGTACACTACAAAAAAAGAGAAATAATCGAAATTCCTTACATCCTGAGAGGCCAAACCAACTCCCTTCTCAGTCAGGCAGCCTGTGTGAAACTGGCCTTGTCTCACATGTTGACCAAATCAATCCAGTCCTGAATTCCAGACTTCAAGTGAATTTTTCTAATTTCTTCCAAGAATACCTGGGCAAGCTGGACACCACATACACCATCACTCTGAAACCTGATGCCAAACCAGTGTGCATTTATACTCCCTGGAAAATTGCACATCCTCTCCTTGCCAGTGTCTAAAATGAGATGGACCACATGCTGAAGAAAGGATTCATTTCTCCAGTCACAGAGCCCACCCACTGGTGTTCTGGAGTTTTTGTAACAAAAATAATGGATCCATTCTCCTTTTTTGTAGACCTGACACAACAGAACAAGTCAGTTCAACATGAAGTCCAACCATGCTTCAGTTCATGAGAGCCTTGCAAAACTGGCAAACTCCAAAGTTTTTTTTTTCAAAAACTGGATGCCTGAAGTGGGTTTTGGCAAATACCTTGTGCCAAAGAGTCAACCACTACACTACATTTATCACTACAAAGTACAATGGACATTACTGTTTCAACAGACTTCTGTTTGGCATTTGTTCCGCCAGCAAAATCTTTCAACAAATTACTTCAACGATCCTGGCTGAAGTGATATGGATGACGTCATTGCTCACATGGATGATATTCTGGTTCATGCTAAGGATCAAACTTCCCATGATCAACATCTTTAAGAAGTCCCGAAATGGCTACAGGAGGCAGACCTCACTCTCAGTGAGAAGTGTGAATTAAAAAAAAAAAAAAAATCCGCCACCTGGGCCACATCATAGACACTTCTGCAATCTGCCCAGATCCTGCAAAACTAGATGCCATCCAGTTTTCTGCACCCACCAATATTACAAAACTTCAGTGTTTTTCTGATCATGACAAACCAGGTGGCCAAGTTAATGCCCCATCTTGCCAGCATCACAAACCTGCTGCTCTCTTTCTTACACAAGAACACTGAGTGGACATGGAAATGGCTCTCCAACAAGTGAAAAACCTTCTTGTCTCACCACATGTCCCAGCCCACTACAGCACAGAGACAGAAACCTTCCTGCCCATTGATGATTCGAACAGAGGTCTTGGTGCACTTTTGTACTTAACAAAATGACAAGACACGATGTCCCTGTGTGCTACACATGGTGCTCTCTTTCTGATGCAAAACACAATCATGCTATCATAGAAAAAGAGTCCTTGCAGTCACATGGGCTGTGAATGGCTATGCAAATACCTCCTTGGACTTGGTTTCACAGTTGAGACTGACCACTAGCCTCTAGTTCCCCTCTTGTCCACCACAGAAAATGCCAAAATGCCTCCAACATTCAACTTTTCCAAATTCGACTCATGAATGCGATTTCACCCAAACATTGTGCTTGTTAAAGGAAAAAATTAAACCTCAGCAGATGTTCTGTCACGTGCACCTCACTCTCGTCTCAGCCAGAAAAGGAAGATATCAACCTCATCAATAGTGCTGAACTACTGGCAAGACAGACTACTGACAGCCTTCCAGCCTTAAAAAAGAAAAGCAAGCTGCAAGAAATCAGAGAAGTTCTGCAAAAATCAGCTCTGTAACAGCTCAAATCAGAGAACACTACATCAATGGATGGTCCACCTACATATCAGAATCGCCACTACTCAAGCAATATTCGACCGACAAAGAACACTTCCATCATAGATGATCTTTTGCTCTTTGATGACAGAGATGAGACTTGAAATATTCAACCGCATTCATGAAGAGCACCTTAAAATTGTGTAATGCCAGCACTCGCTTCATTCTCAGTCTGGTGGCCTCATATCTCTACAGATACTGAAGACCTTGTGAAAAAATGACAGCTGTAAGACCTCTGTCATTGTGGTAGACTACTATAATTACTCTTGATGGCCAGAATTGCATCGCCTTGACAGCCAGACAAGCAAAACAACCTCATCAACAATTAAAGAGCATTTCTGAGGTTCATGGCATCCCTAATGTTATTGTCTCTGACAACAGACCTCAGTTTGCCACACACTGCAAGCTCTCCTCACGATCCTCAAAGTAATGGAGAGGCTAGAAGAGCCATATAGACAGAAAAGCAAAGAATCCATACAATGATCTCCTTCTGAACAGGGTAAGTCCACTGCAAAATAGAAAATCCCCTAGTGAACTCTTGATGGGAAGAAAATCAAAAAAGCAAAAATCCCCATTGTTCCCTCCAACCTCCTCCCAAAGGTCCCTGATCACTCCCTCATCAGACAGAAAGAAGAGGACGTGAAAAAAACAAACAATGCTCCCACTTCAATCTTCGTCATGCTACAAGAGAAGCAACACTTCTAAAACCTGGTGACACTGTCTTCATTAAGGACATGGAGAAATCAGGAACAATCTTGGAGCAACACCTAAATCACCGTTCTTTCATCATCCAGAGGGACAGTGGCCCCATCAGACACAATCGCACACAAGTGGTCGCAGCCTCCAGTGATGTGCAGGCTTTGCAAGGAACAACTGCAATGACCGAGGAATCACCTACATCACCTTCACCTTCTTACCCGTTTTCTTCACCTCAAAAAGTCCTACCCCAACTCGGCAACCGTCCCCAGTTCCAAAGTCTGCATCACCAGATATCACATAGATCTCCAACTCCAGACATCACCCCACCACTCCGCAGATGGCAAAAAAACCATCAAGAAACCACAGCAGCTTGATTTATGAAAAAAAAAACCAAAACAAATGAAAAAATAGACATTCCAGTTGTTGTGATGCTATGCACCATAAGACAATGTCCAGTTTCGATTGTTCATATTTTAATAACTTGATATTTTAATTGGAAAAGATTTATGAATTTTATATATAACCATACATGGCAAATAATCATTGACAACAAAAAAAAAGGCGGGGATGGAGGTAAGAAAGATAAACAGATCATAAACAACATGCAACAATATGGACAAAAAGATATCATATATATGGAAGATAATGAACTTCATAAATGAAGAACATTTTAAATATAAATATACATATCAACAAACTGTTCATCTGATAAACATTGTTTATTCCTCAAAAAAAGGGGAGTTGTAGGATAAGCTCATAGCAGACTACATCAAGGGAAGTAATTTCCACATAGGTATAATTGTTCTTATGAATTAATGTACCAAGACAGATGGGAGTTTCAACAGTAGTTAAAGAAACTATCTGCCAACGCTATACATCTCTTTGTATTGGTACAACAGGATAACACAACACCTGGCATCCATTCCTTGACGCCCAGGAGCAGAGCCATGGGAACATGATCCCCAGGTTGAAAAGAGTTTTAGAGGTGCTTAGTTTGTCATGGTAGTATTTCTATGTAGCTTTTTCAACCCTCATATGTTGCTTGATGTCTTGGCTGTTGTACACTACTGAGGGTGTCATTCGGTAGATGAGCAAGGCCGGATGTTTGTCTGCATTTTTCCTCCCACAGTCTTTTCACTGTTTGTACAGCACGCTCAACTTGTCTGTTAGAGCTGTGGAAATCAGGGCTTGAAGTTTTGTGACTGATTCCGTGACTTTACAAAACTTAGAAAACTGTTGGCTTGTAAACTATGTACCACAGCCACTTCTCAAGGTGGAGGAAATTCCATGATGGCCCAACTTGCTTTTCAATTTTTCACTGACAGAATCGGTACTTGTGTTCTTGAGCTTGTCCACTTCAATTAACTTTGAGTAATAGTCTACTGTCAAAGCTTTTTTCCCCCATGGAAGTCAAAGATGACAACTGTGTATGGAAGATTTGGAACTGGTGTAGGAAGAAGTGCTTCAGCGGATGGTTTTCTTCTGAACTCTGCACACTTGCAGCAGTTTTAATTTTCTCTTTGATTTAGTTGCATTCATTGACGGCCAATACATCACTTCTCTGGCTTGCTGCTTACAGTTACACTTGGCAATACTGAGGTGAGACTTCTGGATGAGAGCCAGCATCTGTTTTTGGAGACTGGGTGGAATGACAATCCTTTAAAAATGATACCATGTGAGACTGTTAATTGATCTCTTAGACTTAAGTCCCAAAATTGTTGCATCTCCTGGGCACATCACTCCTGTCTGACCAGCCATCGAAGATCAGGACTTGCAACTGACCAAGTTCCTGCCGTGTACACTCCTCGAGTTGAGTGTACTTTTCTAAAATTGTGATTGGTGCATATGTATTCGCAGCCTCTATGTGTGATTGAGTATTTGCCAGCTGCATCTATATGACCGTCCTTTCAATATTTTACTCGCAAACTGTACCACTGCAGGCAGAGCAGCATGCGTTGTAAGTGTACTAGTGCTGACAGAGGTGGGTGGTGAAGATCTGCTCAAGTTGTTTGTGTTCATTAAAAATAGTGACTTCTTTACCAAATATGTAACATTCTAACAATGGATTTTTGCACACATTTTTAGGCCAGCCTTGGAAGGAACACAGTCTGTCTTCTTCCATCTGAAAATGCACATCTGATTTTTGTTTCAGAATCACTGAGTGTCTTTTGCTGCCTGTTGTTTCAAATGTGTATACACCAGTCTTATACACTTCTCTTGGTTTTGTGAAATGTTTCCCACATCAAAGTCCAGGACGAAAGGGCATGTGGGAGATATATGTTTTTATGCACAGCACCTGGTTGATGTTAACTGAGAATCGGCACAGTTACGCAATAAACACACATCACATCCTGCTGCTCCCTCCTGAAAATGAACCCTTCCTCTGCCCATGTCTGGTACTTGGTGTTACTAATGGGGTGGGTGAATGTCTGAAAGCAATAACAGGCAAACAAGTGGTCATAATTCCCCGATTTGGGCTTGAACGGATGTGTGATGGGTGTCTAAAGCTAGCCCCTTCAATGAGGCATTTGATTTGTCATGGTGTTACTCTGATGAACCACACTTTTTGGGTTCTGGTGATCTTTATCTTCAGTTTGTTGATCATGTTCATGTGATTCTGTGAAAAGCACATGCTGCACCCTCCCTGCTCATCATTATCTGCATTGTCACACTTCATCATAATCAGACGCAAGTCTTTAACAAAATAGTCAAAGGAATCACCATGGTCCTGTTTTCTTTGCTTCAGTTTGTGTCTTGCAACTGGTTTGTTCTTTCTTCTGGGCTGAACATATGTTTCAAATTTTTCTAGAACTTTTGTCAGGAAGTGTGGTAAATTTGTCATCCTTGCGCACCAATCCAAGTGCCGATTCATCCAGCTTTCTGCTTGTCAGTTAAGGTTGCCAGTGGGCCACTGAAGACAAAGCCAATGCGGTCTTTAAATCAAGTGAATTCTTGGAAAAGATCTGAAGCATCCCAATCGATACATGATTTTTCAAAGTTATATTCGCCAGGCTTACAGTTTTTGGTTGTTTTTTTATTTTTTAGTGAGCAATGGTATGAACTTCTGACACCATGTAATGCACTTTAATAGGTACTGGCGAAGCGTTTGCTCATGCATTGATGTTACTAGTTGTTTCCAAGTCAAACTGTCCTTTCACAGTTCAGCAGTAGTTGCCCACGAGTTTGTAAGATTTTAGTATTTTACGGGTGGAAAGATTTTTAACAAAATTTCGGGTGTCTTTTAGAAGATGTATTTTAAAGGGTTGTGTAAATGAATGACTTGTGAGTTGACTTCAACGCCGTGACAGCCCTGATATGGCCCTTTGCGGTCGGCTGGGCTATAACCAATATTACCTTACCTTCATAGGCCAGAAGGTTACACACACACACACACACACACACACACACACACACACACACACACACACAAATTACACATATACAAACACATATACAGCAGCAAAGGCATATACAGCAGCATTAGACACACCACACACACACACACACACACACACACACCATTTTGTGCACAGTTGTTGGAGGGGAACATGGAAAAGGGAAGGTATTTTGGTCACTAAGGCAAATGAAAAATAAAGAAGATAAGAACAAAATCATTACTCTTACCACTGTAGAAAAATCCAGCAGACGCCATGGCACTAGCTGGGAAGATTTTTGCACACATTTTAGGCCAGCCCTGAAAGGAACCCAGTCTGTCTTCTTCCTTCTGAAACTGCACATATTTGATTCTCATTTCAGAATCACTGAGTGTCTTTGCTGCCTGTTGTTTCAAATACACCAGTCTTATACACTTCTCTTGGTTTTGTGAAATATTCCCACATCAAAGCCCATGATGAAAGGGCATGATGGAGAGGTGTTTTTATGCACAACACCTGGTTGATGTCCATTGAGAATCAGGACAGTTCCACAATAAACACACATCACATCCTGCTGCTCCCCTCCTGAAAATGAACCTTCCTCTGCCCATGTCTGGTACTTGGTGTTGCTGATGGGGTGGGGAAAAAGTCTGAAGGCGGTAACTGGCAAACAAGTGGTCATAATTCCCCGATTTGGGCTTGAACGGATGCGTGATGGGTGTTTGATGCAAGACACTTGAATGAGGTGCTGGATTTGTCATGCTGTCATTCTGATGAACTTCACATCTTGGGTTCTGGTGATGTCCATCTTCATCTTGTTGATCATGTTCATGTGATTCTGGGAAAAGCACACGCCGCACCCTCCCTGCTGTCTGAATTTCTGTAGGATGTGGTGATTGTTCTGGTGTCATACTGCTTGCAGTCTTTGTATTACTAGGTGAAGAACTGGCAGAGAGATTTTCCATCAAACTTGAGATATAAGCCTGCGTTTCTGTCAAACTCGCGACTCTTGTAGTGGTATCCTCGTCAGAATCTGGGGGATTCAAAGCCGGGCATCTTTGGCTAATAACTCTGTGTACAGCTGCTGGCATTTCATATAACTTACAGTTGTATGGTGGAATATCAGTACTCCAATCAGAGAAACGAACGGCACAAGACTGGCAGACCACCTCATCCTTTAAACAATCTGCAGTACGTTCGAAGTGAGCTCCTGCGGCTTTGGAAACAAAATTTGAGGTTCCAGAGAAAACATCACTTGGCACAGGCCACTGTCCAAAGGTAGACAGTATTTGCATCGCCTTGGAAGACATTTTCTCTCCTATATTTATTACTAAAAGAAAATATTTGCTTACAAAATCCACTGAACACAACACGATGTCCAATTCTATCGAAAGAATTGTGGAAATGTGGGTTTGTTTAGCAATCCGCCATTTTGGTTAGTTTTCAACCTTGACCTTATGGAGGTCAGGAAAGGGACGTAACGCAGCGACTACTGTGACCTGATTTGACCTCAATTTTGGGCATTGATTCCTAATAAATCAAAATATCAGACACAAGGCGCGCGCGCACACACACACACACACACACACACACACACACACACACACGCACGCACGTGTTGAAGTATGCTCTTGGATACACGCACATACGCGCGCTCTCTCTCTCTCTCTCTCTCTCTCTCTCTCTCTCTCTCTCTCTCTCTCTCTCTCTCTCTCTTCTTGTGGTGGCTGGCTTTTATTGTTTATTGGCTGGTTTGATTGTTTGTTTGGCTTGATGCTGATTGTTTAATCATGTTTTAATGCCTATGTTGTATTAGCTTCGTAGAAAAGTAACGGCAGCGCAAGTGTGAAAAATGGCTAACTAAGCCATTCTTTTACTGTTATAAAATAATCATTTTCATTGTCATTGTCTGTCTGTCCTGTCGTGTCTGTCTGTCTGTCTGTCTGTCTGTCTCTCTCTCTCTCTCTCTCTCTCTCTCTCTCTCTCTCTCTCTCTCTCTCTCTCTCTCTCTCTCTCTCACACACACACACACACACACACACACACACACACACACACACACACACACACACACACTCGCAGCTGAATTGAATCCTCGCTGTTTTATTCATATATACTCGTTTCGAAGTACAGGCGAAGCAAGCAAGTTTTGAATGGAGGGGTGAATGTGTGCAGTAATGTTATGGGTGCAAGGCAAGCTGGTGTGCTGAAGCTATATATAAACAAGTTATGTAAAAAATAAGACAAGCTCATTGCGAGTGATGACTGCCATGTTTTAGGGAAATGCTTAGAACTTATGCCGCATGGACGCCGTCAGTTTTAGGACAAAGAGGATTGAATCAAGTGCGCAGAAAACTTCGGTTACTCCACATCAATCAGTTTCCCAGATTCTTGAATACTTGCATGCCACATTTCCTTGTAACCAGGGCGAGTGTGAATGAATGGTAGACAGAGTGTCATTGTGTATGTGTGTGAGGGGGAGAGGGGGTGCGTGTGTATACGCACGTGCGCACATAAGTGTGTGTGTGTGTGTGTGTGTGTGTGTGGTGTGTGTGTGTGTGTGTGTGTGTGTGTGTGTGTGTGTGTTTGTGTTGTGTGTGTGTGTGTGTGTGTGTGAGAGAGAGAGAGAGAGAGAGAGAGAGAGAGTGTGTGTGTGTGTGTGTGTGTGTGTGTGTGTGTGTGTGTGTGTTATTGATTAGCTCTTGCCCGATGTCTTCATTGTATCCCTTAGTGTCTCCTGCTAGACTATGTAGAACGCCTTATCGAAGTCTATGAAGACGTGTTATCTGCTCCCTCTAGTGTTGGAGAGGCAAAGGGACAAGATCAGGCTCCCGCGCGCAGTGTTGTATTCTATTCCCCTGTATGCATGCGAGACATGAAGCCTCACAGCGCATCTGGAAAGAATCCGAGCCGTGGAAATGAGTGTTACTGTGAGATACCAAACGTAAACAACAACTGCGTCAACTATCAAACTATCTTGCAGCACATTGAACCATAAGAGGATCTACTGAAATCAGTTAAAGAAAAACTTCGTTGGAATGACGATGTAACAAGATCCATTGGGTTTGTTAAGACAATCCTCCAGGAAAGTATTAAAGGAGGGAGGTAGAGCAAAGACAGAAAAACAAATCACACACGCACGCACACACACACACACACACACACACACACACACACACACACACACACACACACACACACACACACACACACACACACACAAGATGGCTGAACAATATTGCAGAGTGTCCGCAGAAAACATTTGCAGATACAGAAGCCTTGCCACACAGCTAACAGAAGCGGAAAAATCTGAATAATTATTCTTCAGTGTGAGACCAAAACGACTCCCCACAGAGTTTAGGAACAAGAAGAAGAAATACATACTTGGCGATAAGCATAGGCGTACCTAGGCATCCCAGGCTGAGCAGCCTTGTCTGTGGACTGAATAGGCCCTACCTAGTTTAAATCTCACGGAGATGATAGTCTTGATTCAAGATTCGAACACTTTGTCATTCATTAACTACAACAGCATGCCGACGGCAATTGGTCAAGATCATTCATAAAAACAACAGATCAGGTGTGTATGTGGACATGAGTCGTAGACGACTGAAATTTACATAAGCATTGAAACAGTTTATATTCTGAGCTCAGGCATATAGGAATGCAGAAAAATTATTGCATCAAACTGTGCATACAAAGATTGCTTTTACACAATAACGAAATGGTCAATACACGAAGTTAAGCATAGGCTACTGACCGATACTCGAGAGCTGATAAGAGTGAGAAAAGGAAAATGACGTGCCATGATCCCAGCTGTGAACCGCATCTCCTTAGCACACCCCAGGACATCGTCTGATTGCCGGACTGGCCCAGCTGACGCCATGTAGTCTTCAGTCGCCCTAATTCGTCTTCTCCTGGACTTTGATTAACATCGTACCGGCCTGAATCGCTAAGGGATCTGTTGTCTGCCACAGAGTTCTGCAGCTCAGAGAAAAAACTAGTCTAGCGGAGTTTGGGCGTTAGGGAAGTTGCGTCCGTTCTGGGGTGGATCAAAGTCGTCGAATGCTGTCCACCCAGACTGAAGTTCAGCTCTTCTTCTTGTCTCTCGAGTTCTTTCTTCTTGTCTCTCGAGCTCGATGTTTTTTGTTGCAAACTCGCATAATAGATATATTCAAAACACAAGTATATTAATAAAACAAGTAGCTTCTGATGTACGGGCATTTTCCAGCATTTTAACTATATGGCTACGAAAATCTCTGTCAGTGTTGGTAACAAAAATGTGAGCATTGTCACAGTTTTCCTCACATTAAATTCCAAGCCCGATCACTCAACTCCTCTGGCTAGCGGAGAGTCGAGGTGAACATTTTCTTTGATTCAAAATTCCAGTCATTATGCTAAACGACCACTCCCCCCCCCCCCCCCCTCCCCCCTTCCTTTGCCACCCTCGCTTCTGCACATGCTCCCCCCACCCCCCCCACCCCACCCCCCGGCCACCCCAACACCTCCTCCCTCTAACCCCAAATAGTACGTCCTACGGACCGTAGGGGTGTACGATTTTAGCTCGAAGCCCATTTCCGCTTCCTCTGTCCCTCTTCCCCTTCTCCTCGGCGATATTGCCGACTTTTCTGCGATTATTGCCAGGTGTCTCAGCTGTCTTCACGACTGCTGTTGTGTCAAGTTTGCGTGATGCAGCTGCTGGGTACGTATGGGTCCTATGTGGATGTCATTGGCTCTGGATGAAGAAATAAGACAGTTTATTACATGCACTGTACAAATGGGAAAACTGTTTCCCGCTGTGTGTAAAAGTGTATAACAGTCGAAAGTATCAGAATAAAATTGCCATGCTTCCACCACTCTTAGTTCCTTGTCTGATTTGAAATTATACTCTCTCTCTCTCTCTCTCTCTCTCTCTCTCTCTCTCTGCCCTCCCCCCCCCCCCCCCCCCCCGCCCGCCCCCCCCCCCTACCACCACCCTCGCTCTCGTCCTCACCCACATTCCATGATAAATGCGCTTCACGTCTACACTCACATACATTGAAAAATTCAATATAATCACAAGACCTTTTTACTCTGAATTACCAACAAAACAACAACGACGACGACGACGATGACGATGATAATGATGATGATGATGATGATGATGATAGCCGTGAAAATTATTTCAATAATACGAATACACCTTAACACTGATACTGATAATACTATCGCCAATGAAATAAAAACAACAATTGATATAGATAACAAGAATAAGAACAAAGGTGATAACTATTACTATCACACTTTTAGTAACAACAATAACGACAATGATGACAGCTATTGCAGTTAGAATTAGGAGGTTGTAAGTCGGCCGTGGACGTGAACCATAGTCTTAGCTCCGCAAGACCATTGCTTTGCCGTCACGGCAAGCTCCGTGAGCTGGTATACCAGATGACGACGCTGCTGGAGTTTTTTCAACGTGAGCACCAAACATTTGCTTGTGGTGTGACTCATCTTGGAGCTGCTCTCCAACAAAAGTGTCCTCATAATTCTGGTGTCGCCTACATCTTTGTTCTTGTTTTTGTTTGACAGGTGGGCGATAGGTGGAGAGAGGGCAGGGACCTAGTTGCCTATGTCTTGGGAGAAAGGGGACAAGAGAGGCAGGCTGATGGGGGCACAGCTGGAAGCAGTGCGAGCGTTTCGCTGTGGCTTGCAATATATATATATATATATTTTTCTTTCTTTTCTTTCTTTTTTTGCTATTGTTCATTCATTGTGTACTTTGATGTGTATAGTGATTGTAAACAGCTAGGGCATTTATCGAATCGGGCGTGTAGGCCTGCCACTGCTTGGCCTACTGTTGCTGCTGCTGCTGCTGCAACAACACTACTACAGAGAAGAAGAAAAAAGAGGAGGAACAGGAGGGAAGAAGAAGGAGGAGGAGGAGCAGGAGAAGAAGAAGGTGGTGACGGTGGTGATGATGGTGAAGAAGAAGAAGAAGAAGAAAGAAGAGAATATAGTCCCTTAATCCCCTGACTTTGGTTGCTCCCAGCACACTGATAACATTGGAACTGCCAGCCCGGGCGAGTCTGGGTATGACTACACAGGTCTACAGGGAAGTCGGAATGAGCTGGGCTGGAACAGCACGGGCGCACTTCGGATGGTAAAGGGAAAAACAACGGGAAGGAAGGAAAGAAGGAAGGACGGAAGAAAACGTGATGTATTCCTTTTCCTAATTCTTTTATCCCCCCACCCCCACCCCCCCCC
Organism: Conus betulinus; assembly: GCA_016801955.1. Lineage (NCBI taxonomy): Eukaryota > Metazoa > Mollusca > Gastropoda > Neogastropoda > Conidae > Conus > Conus betulinus. Next base: position 672,864 of record JADBJO010000224.1, on the reverse strand, counting down.
CCCACACCTTCTTACCTCCCCTCTCCTCTGTCTCTCTCTATATATACAAGGAGTCAATATATATATATATATGTATATATATATTTTTTTTCCCTCCTGTGTTTTTATTATAATAATTCTTTAAACGAATTCATTAAACACAAACTTAAAAATAGCATATGACGGAATAGTTTGTTTTTTTTTTTGTTTGTTAATTCCTGTTTTTACCCGATTCCAAATATATACTGTCATACAGGTTATACAGACATGTTCGTCCTAAATGTACTTCAAAAACGGTTCCCCGGGGATGATTTCATATTCCCATATAATCCTCTTTGGTTCAAAGAAATGAGTTTCGCCAGCGTTGCTTCTAGCGGCTTCCTTTGTTTCATAAAGTAATCATTATACTTGTAAAGTGAACGACAGCAATTAAGCCGCAGGATGATACCGTCTGAGATTTCTAATGTTGATGAAAAATCAGTGGGACGCTACGCGAGTGTGTCAACGAAGGTTCTCGAATTATTTATGAAATGGTGGATATTGAATGAGGATGAAGTTTGTTCGTTAAAAAAAAAAAAAATAATAATAATAAAAAAAAAAACAGACTGATGAATAAATCGGAAAATATTCAACATCGTTTGAAAAAATCTCTATGGTAGGCCTAGAATCCTTTAGCGGTGATTTCTAACCAAAGAAATTTTATTCATTCTCTCTCTCTCTCTCTCTCTCTCTCTCTCTCTCTCTCTCTCTCTCTCCTCTCTCAAAGCCGGACTATTTGTAAATATGTTCGCCGTTTGCATGAGGTATACCAAGCATAGTATTTGCTTATGTCATTATCTTTCCCATTAGCAAACTCCAGAATATCGATGGGAAAAAAAAACTGGATTAAAAAAAAATGTTATTCATGCCGATAATCTTTCTTCAGTACGTTTGCATATGGTTCACAGTCAACACTGTTTGCAATGTAACCTATTCTCAACCTGAATCATAGGACGTCTCACTATCTTCTACCACTCACATAAAATTGTGTTTAGTGCAATTTTGTTTATCCTCGCCCTTAATGTATGCCATCTTTTGTACATTATTTTCTTAGAATGAAACAATATTTGCGTTGTTTCATCTGAGAAATTCGATATATGATTGTAGGTGGGAGGAAACGTAGCGTAGTGGTGGTGGTGGTGATGGTGGTGGACGGGTGGCGAAACTAATCTCATTTAGTAAATCAGACGATTATCCACACTGGGTTTTATTTCTCGATGATGTTTCTACGACAAAATACTTCGCTCTTGTCCTCCCAGAATGCATTCTTCATGTAAGGGAGGCATTTTGTTATTATTTTAAACAATGACGATAACGAAGATGATGATGATGTTGTTGATGATGATGATGATGGTGGTGGTGGTGGGTGGTGGTGTACCTTTTTTAATCATCGTTCTGGCTGCTTATCCGGGTTTTAGGTTGCCATCCCACAGTGACTGGCTACATAGTATGTGACTACCAGTAAGGTGATAGGCTACTGCACCCTTTTTTGTAAATGGCTACTTTTAATGTGACACACTACTCGATGTTGACAGTCTATTTAGAATGTTGCCAACACCACGTCTACTTAACGGTGACAGGCTGCTCGATGCAGACTAGCCACTTTAGTATCCAGCACTACGGCTACTTCAATCCAGCACCACAGCATTTTCAGTGCCTTATGGGTATTGGAAGTTTGGCATTGCTGCAAGCACAGCGGTGCGTTAAATATTAAAACATCGTAAAACCCTGTTTCATTTAACTTGTCTGATCCTAGTGCTTTAAAAAAAAAAAATGCCATCCTTTTAGAGAGTCTTTTCGCACACTGCTTGTCGGTGGTCTCAGCATTCAGTCTGTGACAGTAAGGAGAAGGATTGGATGGAAACGAAAAAAGAATGAAAGGAATGAAGTAAGTGGGCTGGACATCAATGGCAGGTTAACATTAATGGAATGAAGGCATGGACAGAGTAGTAGATCGATGATGATGTCTTAAAAATATGGCAGGATGCTTCTTAACGTTAAGTACTCAAAATTGTATGCTTGTTCATTTTAATATACTGTGACAAAACCACATAACGTCCCTTCTGAAGTTTTCCTGCTCTTTTCAGTATTTTTGTTCCATTTTCCTCCGATTTGTTTTTCAAACCTTGGAGGATTTCTCTGCTGTTCTTACCATTTCTCCCTTTTGCCATGATCTAATAGTTTTGCTGCTTTCCCCCTTCTTTCATCCACCGTTTTCCCCCCTTTTTCTCTCTTTTTTTTCCGCCCACCCTTTCATCCATTTGTTCTATTTTTTTTAACCTTTTCTTACTCTACATACAATTTCTGCTTTCCACATCCTTTTTCCTGCCGTTTTTCCACTTTCTGAACTGCTTCCTACTTTCCCTACTAGTCTCCAGTTCCAATATCCTTTCCTGCTTCCCCCACCTTTTCCTGGTTTCCCTAAATCTTACTTTTCCCACTCTCCATATCTATCCTACTTACTCTACCTTATCGTCCTTACCCGGCCATTTCCCACTTGTCTTTCCCGCTTGCCATGCTCTCCTACTTTTTTTCTACTTACCCTACCTTTTCCTACTTACCCTACCTTTTCCTACTTACCCCTTCCTTTCCTAGTTACCTTTCCTTTTCCGACTTCTCTCCTCCTCCCCCCCCCCCCCCCCCCCCCCCCCCCGACCTTTTTCTACTTTCCCAAACTTGTTTTCTTATTTTCCTTTTCTTTTTCTGCTTATTCCACCTTTCCCTATTTTCCTTACCTTTTGCTGTTTTCCCTTTCTTTTTCTATTTTCCTTACTTTTTTTCCCCTGCTTCCCTACCCTCCGTTTATTTTCCTAGCTAACCTACCTTTTCTTACTTTCCTTACCTTT
>JADBJO010000224.1:622500-662500 GCA_016801955.1 Conus betulinus | reverse complement strand
TTTCCTCTACTCTCTCTTCTCCTTCACTCTTTCCTCCTCTCTCTCTCCTTCACTCTTTCTCTACTCTCTCTTCCTCCTTCACTCTTTCCTCCACTCTCTTTCCTTCACTCTTTCCTCTACTCTCTCTTCTCTTCACTCTTTCCTCCACTCTCTCTCTTCTCCTTCACTCTTTCCTCCACTCTCTCTCTCTCCTTCACTCTTCCCTCCACTCTCTCTCTCTCCTTCATTCTTCTTTCCCTCTACTCTCTCTTCTCCTTCACTCTTCCTCCACTCTCTCTCTCTCCTTCACTCTTCCCTCCACTCTCTCTTCTCCTTCACTCTTCCCTCCCTCCACTCTCTTTCTCCTTCACTCTTTCCTCCACTCTCTATTCTCCTTCACTCTTCCCTCCACTCTCTCTTCTCTTTCACTCTTCCCTCCACTCTCTCTTCTCCTTCACTCTTTCCTCCACTCTCTCTTCTCCTTCACTCTTTCCTCCACTCTCTTCTTCTCATTCACTCTTTCCTCCACTCTTTCTCTCCTTCACTCTTTCCTCCACTCTCTATTTCTCTTTCACTCTTCCCTCCACTCTCTCTACTCCTTCTCTTCTCTGACTGGTGTGGACTGTAAGACGTTAAACCTGAATATACCATAACAACCTACCAACCAACTAATCAACCATCTAACGTACCCACCTAACACCACCCCGTCACTGGCAGCTGGCTCAAGCCACTTCGACCAGCGGCCGAATTTGGAACAGCTGGACCTTTTGAGACAAACCAGGAAAGGAGAGTTTCTGGACGACCTCAAGGACAACCTCACGGCCGTCAATGTGCAGCTGTTTATGGAGCTCGTTAAGGCTGTTGATGCCTCCCTCGCTGTTAGCGACAGGAAATGTGAGTCACTCACCTGGTGGTGGAGGGTCGACAAGGAGGAAAAGGACAAGTGGAAGGGAACGAGGGCGAGGTGTGGGTAAGGGGGGGGGGGGGGGGGGGGGGGGGGGGGGGGGGGTAGGCAGAAGAAGAGATCAGGGGAGGGGGTGGGAGTGTCAGGGTGGGGGTGGGGTATGAATAGAATGTATGTATGTATGGAGGAAACAGTAGCAGTCGTAGTACTGAGTTTGTAGAAGTAGTAATAGTTGTAGTAGTAGTAGTAGTAGAAGCAGTAGCAGTCGTAGCATTGGTTGCAGAAGTAGTGGTAACCGTAGTAGTAGTAGAAGTAGTAGAAGCAGTAGCAGTCGTAGCATTGGTTGCAGAAGTAGTGGTATTGTAGTAGTAGTGGAAGTAGTAATAGTCATAGTAGTAACAGAAGTTGTAGTAGTCGTAGTAGCAGCAGCAGCAGCTGCAACAGCAAGAATACGAGTAGGAGACAGAGATAGAAACTCAGTAAGTGTAGGCTAATGGTAACTGGAGAAGGAGTACGCTAGCATTGTACTGACACTAACTGAGCAGCACTAATAATAGTAAGGATAGGGGTTGGGGGGGGGGGGGGGGGGGGGGGGGTAGAAAGACATGGCCGCTAGCAGTAGATTGGTAAGGTTCACATTTTAGTATACATTCTGCCTTGACAACAAAAATCAAGGTTATGACATCCAAACTCAGCCTCCCACCATCTAAAAGGGCCCACTCAGTTTATAACGCCAATACCCTACACCGTAGGCATGTGCCCAAGTTGCCTTTACCAACGCATAATCACATGTTCAACAGGCTATCTTTGCCACAGAAAACTTGATGAGCTGAGCTGTCTTCTTCATCGCTGTTTCAGACATCAACGACGATGAAAAACTAGGTCTAAGTGATCAGTTGTCTGTGGCAAAGATTGTCTGAACGTTTCCTACTACGTTAAACATGCAGAAACTTCCCTGTCCGTGCATAAGGAACCCAAGTCCATTGGACTACTCTTTGATATTACTTACATGCTTTGTTCTTACTGCAACAGCCCCGAGAGGACCTCGCCAAGATGGCTAGGCCAAGATGTAGAGGGAAGTCAGTCAGTATCTCGCTTCGTTATTCAAAATTTCGCCTATGCCCCTGTCTGCAAAATATTTTGTGTACACATGATTGTAATATAAATAAGATCAAACTTAACCCCCAATACTTTATGAACGAGCTGAAGAACACTTGTAAAATCGAAAAAAATTGCACTGTATGGAAATGCGACTCAGAATTTTGTAAAAAAAAAAAAAAAAATTGGTCTTCATATCAGAAGCTTGTGAAATGTAACATGAAAATAATGATCTGAAGAAATGTTCGTAAATTCTAATATCCTCTTCACAGATGGTTTCAGATTTTTGTGAATTTGATCGGACTATTGCAACAATTGGATGTGTTGATGCATAGTGCCTTTAGTTAGTGGATGGGGAGCCTTGCCTTTAATTTTTTGTAATTATGGAATGTGACTGCAGGTAATTGCGCCAACAAAAATCATTAAAAAAAAAAAAAAATTCGCCTATGCCGGAACCCTGTGTGCTCGTGCATGGAAGTAATCACTTCGGGTAATCATGTATGCCATCTTCTTCTTGTCTTATATTCAGCAAGGTCAGCCTAGTGCCTGCGCGTAGGGTTTGCCTGCGTCAGTGTGAACCACCAATTGTGTGGTTCAGTCTGGACAATTTGACACTATCAGTGACGAGGCGCGGTGAGCAGCCAGTCAAGCCAGTAACGGGTAGGCAGACACAGAACCAGTAGGATCAACAGGAAGTGACTAATGCCTGCAATGCGCGCAATGCACTTTCAACCAATGTAAGAGGAAGATACTGACCCTGCCCTCTCTACATCTTTGGCTAAGTTGGGCAATAGTGTGGCCAGGTTATGCAGTAGTGTCCAGGCTAGGCAATACCACGGCTACGCTAGGCAATACTATGACTAGGCTGGGCAATACCGTGGCTAGGCTAGGCAATACCATGGCCAGGCTAGGCAATACGTACGATGCTAGGCAATACCGCGGCAACGCTAGGCAATACCAGGCTGGGCAATACCGCGGCAACGCGAGGTAGTACCATGCTAGGCAATACTGCGGCAACGCAAGGCAATACCAGGCTAGGCCATGCCGCGGCAACGCAAGGCAATACCAGGCTAGGCCATACCGCGGCAACGCTAGGCAATACCAGGCTAGGCAATACCGCGGCAACGCAAGGCAATACCAGGCTAGGCCATACCGCGGCAACGCTAGGCAATACCAAGACTAGCCAACTGACTGACCGATCACCGACTGATTCAACGACTTACAGACCGACTGACAACTTAAGCTGACATCCCTGTTAAGAATGCACTACACGCACAAAAACTAGAAACCGATCCTGGAAACTTCCGTTCGGCAGGTGAATATGGAAAGACGTCCCTGGAACCAGGTGAACACAATATCACCTTTTCGTCCAAGTTCAAGAGAGTACCCACCGTCTCTCTCCAAATGTCCGGCTTCCTCTTCGACCTGACTCCAGGCTTCCACAGTGACAGCTATGACCACAGGTTCGAGCCTGACCTCCTGACTTTGGACAAGTACGTGGAATCCACCAGTACAGACGGGTTCACCATGAAGATCGTCGGAGAGACCGAAGGTTCTGCAAAACTGATCCGAGCCACGTGCAAACTGGGCAGCTTGTCAAGATCTTTAATTAACGAAAAGGGCTTTTCCGAGGTCCGTTCTGGGGGTCAAGAATGATTAGAAACGTGGGTCTGAGGACTTGGGCCTTTTTTTTTTTTTTTTTTTTTTTTTTTTTTTTGAACAAGCCTGATTTAAACCTGTAGGCTAGATAAGACGTGTCTTTTCGTTTTGAGCTCTCTTTCTCTCTCTCTGTCTCTCCCTGTCTCTGTCTCTCTCTCTGTCTCTCTCTCTCTCTCTCTCTCTCTCTCTCTCTCTCTCTCTCTCTCTCTCTCTCTCTCTCTCTCTTTTTTTCTCTCTCTCAAATTCTCGGGCGAAGTTCTGGTTTGAAATTGATAAACCTGGTTACTCGACTTTGAATCTGGATTCTAGAAACTCACGAGCGATGTAGCTTTGTTTCGTGATTTCATTTGTTTGTCATTGTGGTTGAGGTTTTTGCTTGTTTGGTTTAGTATAGATTGGTCGATGGACAGGCTATCCTTCTTGATGTTACATTGGAGCTTGGTGACTGAACTAGAAATGTACCAATAAACGAACATATAACAATTGATAGATAATAGCATGTTTTCTCATCCTCTTTTGATGAACCTGTAATTATGTACAAAACATGTGATGATGCATAAGCATATTTCTGAACAGTCTGTGTATCACAAACGCTGCTGCTTCTCCATCATGTACATATTACTGCTGTACAGCACACAGAGAACCGAATAAAATGATTATGCAATGTCTTTGTTCATGAGTGGAAAAAAAAAAAAAACTTCATTGATACGGCACCGGTTTTAGTCCTATATATATATTTCAGATGTATGGAAATTGTTCCGTCGTCAGATTATTCGAATTTGTTCGACAATAAAGAATGGAACTAGTGCCACCCCCTAATGCTGTTGTCGAAGCGCTCCTTTCGCTGTAATGTCGGTGCCACGGTGTGCGTGCGTGTGCGTACGTGCGCGCGCGCGCGTGTGTGTGTATGTGTGTGTGGTGTGGTGTGTGTGTGGTGTGTGTGTGTGTGTGTGTGTGTGTGTGTGTGTGTGTGTGTGAGAGAGAGAGAGAGAGAGAGAGAGAGAGAGCGTGCACGTGCGCGCGCTCGTGTATGTGTGTGTGCGCGCGTGTGTATGTGACTGTGTGTATGCGTGCGCGCACGTGTGTGTGTGTGTGTGTGTGTGTGTGTGTGTGTGTGTGTGTGTGTGTGTGTGTGTGTGTGTGTGTGTGTGCGTGCGCGTGCGTGCGTGCGCGCGCGCGCGTTTGTGTGTGTGTGTGTGTGTGTGTGTGTGTGTGTGTGTGTGTGTGTGTGTTTAATCTTCGCGGCAGTCAATAGGGCCACACTGTAACATTACGATGAGGAATGAGGGACATCAACGAGGTGAACTGGACAGCCAATGTCGGTTGAACAGCGGTCCTGTACTGTCGAATTCGATGCCAGATTTCAGAAGGGAGTTTGTGTGTGTGTGTGTGTGTGTGTGTGTGTGTGTGTGTGCGCGCGCGCATACATGCGTGAGTGTGTGTGTGCGCGCGTGTGTGTGTGTGTGTGTGTGTGTGTGTGTGTGCGCGTGCGCTCGCCCTCGCGCGCGCGCGCTCGCCCTCGCGCGCGCGCGCGTGCGCGTGTGTGTATGTGTGTGTGTGTGTGTGTGTGTGTGAGAGAGAGAGAGAGAGAGAGAGAGAGAGAGAGTCTGGGCAAACTACAGAAAACCAACAGAAGAGAGTCTCTCAACTTAACCGTAGCTTTGTGTGTTCAGAGTCACTTGGCTGCGAGTATATAGACGAACTGCCCGCCCAACCCACCTCCACTCTTCTTGCCAACCCTAGCATCATATCAGCACATTCCCACCGAGGGCACTGATGCCGGGCTGTGCCCTTTCCGCCACAGAGAGCTGCGCGCGGCAGCAATGCAGCATCTCACAGAAGGCGGCTGGATGCCTACCAACCGTCCGACGCCTAATATGAAACTGAACTGCACATCGGCCATATTTTTAACTGGCTAGCTTCTTTGTGAAAGTTTTCAGTGAAGAATGTGAGGTGATCGGGATGTGTCTCTTACAGTAGGCCGTTACTGTGTCACGACAACATTCAAACAGACTTCGTTAACTCACTCAGCGGTGTCTACCGGTTTTCAGATGAGCGTGCAGAGGTAAGTGAAACTGTTAAACTTATTGTCTTCTTCAGAGAGAGAGAGAGAGAGATCCACGTCGAATAGAAATACAAAAAATGCAACACAGTCAAGTCAGCTGAATCGCACTCTGAATCTTCATCCTCGCCTCGTTTCGTGGTCAGCACTTAATCAATTTGGGCCGTACGGCTAACCAGAACATGCTTCTTTTCTGTAGTTCAATTTATTTTTGTGAAGAAAGAGAGGAAAGGGGAAGCAGCGGGTGTTTTTGGGAAAGTGGAGGAACAGGGGAGGGTTCACAAACAACAACGACAAAAATGATGATAGTTATAATAATTGGTGGCCAAGAGGAGGCCGGAGTAGGGAAGAGGACGACAATCATGGGAGTGTGCACAGACTCCCCAAAAGTATTTTTATATAACAAAGGAGAATGGGTGGGTGGGGTCTAGATCGGGGTTTTTGGGTCTAAACTATTTGAAACTTAAAGAAAAGTTTCAAATGCTCACATCAGTCAGTGGCATATCTGTGAAGTATGCTTGTATTATCTTACTGTCATCATGCAGTGAGAGTGCCGCCAGAGAGAAAGTAGAAAGCCTTTGACTTTTTCTAGTGCCACTTCTGCCCAGGACAAGTGGTGATTTTACTGGGATGCTGTTTCGTAGCAGCAAATGTATGACAATCATTTCTAATGCTGCTGAAGAAATGCAAGTCATTCTGAAAGTCTGGAACTCCCAAAGAGTGTCCAGCAACTGACTCATGTTCTCAAAATAGATAACAATGAAAAATCATCATTTCAAGACTACAATGTGTATGTAGATCATTTCTTTTATGCATCTTAGCCATTTGAATGCAAGACAAGATATGAGGAGAACTGCACCTGTATACAGATGAGTGGATTAAAACCTGAATGAAAGCAAAGGCAATAACTGTTGACAAACATATGAAAGTGCCTGGAAGTGTGCACTGTGCATTAAAGAAAAGAAAAAAAGGAACACACTCACATATGCATGTGCGCATACACGCTTGTGTGCGGACACACACACACACACACACACACACACACACACACACACACACACCACCACCACCACCACCACCACCACCGCCACCACCAAAAAAAACAATAAAACTTCCTAGAAAAATGTCAGCACCACACATGGTGGAAAATCTGTAAAGAACAGGCACAATGTGTTATTCCTGCAGACAGACCATAGAAAATCTGTCACTTTTCTGTGTGGCGTATTTCCCACCTAAACACAACTTTTTTATGCCAGTCATCAAGAATTCATATCCCCTCTCCCTCAGCTAGACATCTAAGAAAATGTAATCTTCCTATCCTCTCCAGATGAAAGTGAACCAACCCTGGAAATCCTTAGGGATAGGAACTGTCACTTGTCAGCAGCCAAAGCAACACAGTTAAATATTGTTAACAATGCAGCTGTTTGCCATGAACACTGTAAACTCTATAACCAACTGAAATGTGGTTTCAAGCCACATGATGAAAGATTTAACATTTCTGATACTCAACATTTGTATACTACTGTACACTCAAGTGTGAACGAGGTCTGTTTCCAGAAAGGCAAAAATCATGGGAACCAGAACATAGGTGTCCTGACTTTACCCAGAAGACCTGCTGGACCTGTTGCAGCAAGCTGAGATGTGTTGCACTGCAAATGCTGTGGATCTCTGTTGATCATCAGAGTCAGAGAGAGCATCAATGATGGCATCATTGGTGACTAGGTGGCAGTCACATCATGTGCTATACAAACTGGGTTCAATAGGAATTCTGTTGGCCACTCTCCTCTTCCTCATCGGTTTCTCTGTGCCAGCCTGGACTACCCAGTTTGGGTTGTGGATGAGGTGCTCCTCATCGTGTACACTGGATGTTAACAGTCATCCAGGTAAGATTTTTTTTTTTCTTTAAATGTCTAAGTTTCTGTGTAAATGGTATTGACTGATAGTGACATTTTTTGGATGAAGAGAGTTGATTGTTCTGCTGATAAGATAATCCAAGATCACAAATAAAGAATTTTCACAAGTAACTATTTGAAATGCTATATACATCATAACATTGTTCAAACATCTCATCCATGTTGCTTTATTCTTTTATTGTGCAACGAGAGTTCTATCAATGTTTTGTCTGTGTTGTGTATGCGTGTAAGTGTGTGTTTTTATGGATGTTCACATTCAGATTTGCATCCATGTATATATATATATATATATATATATATATATGTGTGTGTGTGTGTGTGTGTGTGTGTGTGTGTGTGTGTAAATGACATGAATCTCATCTCACAAAATCCATAGGGATGTGTCAAAAGGAGTGATGCACATATGATTTTGTGCACATGTGATTACAAATTTTCCTGTTTTGTTGTTTTTTTAAAGGCTTGTCTGGCAGTTTCGAGTGTACCTTTAACAATCTGTTTCCAAGATGAGATTGTTAAAAGGGGGAGAATGAGGAAAGTATGCTAGTTAGGCAGGAATTTTTTGGGTTCCCTCCCCTCCCCTCCCCTCCCACCCCCGCTCTCTCTTTTAAGGCTGAAAGAGTGAGATGAGGAAAAACGTTTATTAGGCAGGATGTATTCTGTGTGTGTGTGTGTGTGTGTGTGTGTGTGCATGCATGCAAGGTAACTGGAAAACAGTTTAGTAGATCATTTTCAAATTTTATATAAACGGACAAAACGCAAGGATAATAGTCTTCAAATGAGTGCAGCTGGCAAATGATAAAGCAGAAAGATAACAGTTGCTTCCATGATGAAGCAGTCAACTATAAAACTCAGCCACTTAATTCCTTACTAAAGCCGTTTGCAGCTTCCCCTTTACTGAGCATATCTGGAAAGAAGAAGTACATGTATAGAATAAACAAGAAAACGATTTATGTCCCTCTGTCTCACTTCAGATTTCCTTTCATATCACCCACATCATGGTTAAAATGTATATCTGCATGTTCTGAGTGACGATGCTGATGATGAACAGCTATGCTAGTATTTTATCTATGCTTCTTTTCTGTTTCCCTCTCTATTTATCTGCCTGTCTTTCTATCTGTCTATGAATTTATCTATCTATCTCTGTCTATGAATTTATATCTATCTGTAAACATATCCATCTATGTATTTTTCTTATATATATATATATATATATATTTTTTTTTTTTTTGCCTGTCTTGTCTGCAGTTTCAGTTAAGTGACATTCTCCCATGCCACTCATCCTGCACCTTCTCACAGTCACACCCTGGTTTGTACCATCACAAGCACTCGGCAGTGAGGAGTCTGTACCACACTGTCATGATGAGGTAACCCACCAGAGGAGACACAGCTCTGCTGGGGTTGGATGGTGTTCAGCGCTGTCTGTTCTGATCCAGCATACCTGAGACACCACCAATTGTCGTTAATGATTTTAAGTCATGGAGCCAGTGTGAGTGAGGGCTCCCCTGCTTTAGATGCAATGCAAAGAGAGGCTTGAATGACCAGTACAGAATATGAACAGCGTTGCCAGATAATCATTAACTGAACAGCCTGTGAAAAACGAAGAAAAAGGAGAAAATGAGAATTTATGCGAAGGGGACAGGAGAGAGGAAGGTCATGGAAGAGATGGCAAAGTTTTGCACATGAAGCAGTGATGTAACGAATGTGACTGCATATTTGAAAGAGAGAGAAAGGGAAAGGTGGTTGGGGAAAGAGGGGGTGAAGGGCTGGTGGTTTTGAGGGGGGGAGGGGTAGGGAATAGGTAAAAAAGCTTCTTGCATTCTTTTCAGGTGTTGAACTTGAAGGGGCATGATTCTACAGGGTTATTCATGATGCTGCATGTTGCAGTTACATTGGACAGGTTTTTAATTTTACACAGCTGTTGTTGATTTTGTGTGTAAGAGAGTGGTTTTTAAGTGCCAAGCGTCTTTTCCAGCCTTTGATATACTCCTTTGCAAATCAGTTCTATGCTATCAGCGTCCACTGGTTGATGGCACTTTTGTGAGTTCAGTGTTTTACATCAGTTTTTTCTATTGTAGCGAGTAGTAAATGAAATGTAATTTCTGTTGAATGTTCAAAATTCATTCTTGATTTCAGGATGGATGACAGCAGTGCGAGTGATGGAGTGCCTAGCCTTGCTGGTCTACATCGTATGTTGTGTGATGGTGATACTGGAAAACTGTTTCAAGTTCAGCGTTCGTTTGCCTTGTAATAGATCTGTCGAAATCCTGGGTGGTGTAGCAGGTACACGAACAGACTATTATAATATTTCCATGTTCTTAGAATAAGCAGATTTTTTTCTCTTTTTTTTTTTTTCATACTGAAGATACTTGTGAACAATGAAAACTATTCATGATATTCATGAGATTATGCTGATTGTCTAACCTTTTCAGAGCCAGCTGATGTAGAATACAATAATTCTGAGCATTAACTAAGTTTACTGTCTGTGTGCTTTAACCCTTTCAAGCCTACATCCTAAAGCATTGGCCAGTAGATCTGCTTGAACAGAAAGAGTACTTCATTTGAACACTGATATCTCTAAAACTATGTTATTTAGAGCCTAACAAGTTCATAATTAATTATGCTTATGGTTAAACAATTCTGTAACAACACATTGAAATTTGTTTTGATGTGATGCACTTTCGGACGGTTGTTATCTTGACAAAATGCGAACACTAGCTTATTCTCTGCAAAACACCAGTTTCGAAATAAGTATGAAAACACTCCAATCAGTCATAAGATTCAGCCATGTTTGGCCTGTCCAAAAGGGAGGAAATTCTGTGCAAGTTAGCTCCTTTACCTAGCAAATTAATATATACTAGTCACATAAAGTTAGCACAGTTTACATGTACCCGCATAATTTCCAAAATATAAAAGCCTCGATTTTGAAATTGGGAACAGATTTAATTCATTATCTTGTTCCAACGTACATTGAATTCATTGGGATCGAATGAACGGTTGTTGATTTACAGACAATTAAACAGAGGATGGGTCGAAATCAAAGTTTGCAAAATCTGTTCAGTTCACAAAATCATTTCAATAGTGGGTGTGGCCACCGCCATTGGCGAGACATTCCACGCAGCGACTCCTCATCGAGTTGACCAGTGTTCTGATGACCCTCTGAGGGATTCTCTGCCATTCCAGTTGCAGCATTTGGAAGAGATCCTGGCGGTCTCTGGGAGGTGGATGGTTCTCCTTCACACGTCTCCCCAACTCATCCCACATATGCTCGATGGGATTGAGGTCGGTACTATACGCCGGGAAGATCATCCTGTTGATGCCGGCCTGCACAATGAAGTTTTCGGCCACCCGGGCCCTATGTGGCCGAGCATTGTCGTCTTGGAAGACTGCCATGGGTCCTATCCGTTGCATGGTCAGAACAACGAAAGGCGCCAGGATTTCATCCCGATAGCGGATGCCTGTGAGGTTTCCATCAATATGGTAGAGTGGTGTCTTGTGGTGGAGGCTGAAGGCACCCCATACCATAACAGATCCTCCCCCCAAAGGCCCTGGTCTGGCGAACAGCTGCATCAATGTAACGTTCACCAACACGCCTCCAAACTCTAGTTCAGCCGTCATTGTGTTCAAGACTAAACCGCGACTCATCTGAAAAGAGGACCTGGACCACACTGTTGTTGGTTCCATCTCACATGACGATGGCAGAAAGCTCGGCGAGCCAGCCTATGGGCTGCTAGCAGTCGTGGTCGAACAGCTGGGCGACGTGATCTGAGGCCGAAGTGGTGAAGACGGTTTCGTATGGCTTGACGGCTGAGGATGGTGTTATTTGCCATACGAAGCTGCCTTTGGATGCTGGTGGAAGTGGTATCCCGCTGCAATAGGGCCTGCCTCTCGATGAAACGATCTTCTCTGGGAGTAGTCTGCCTAGGCCGACCTGACCGTGGCCTCTCTTCAACGCTGTTGGTCGCCCTAAAACGCTGATTCAGTCTAACAATAACTGAATGATGCACACCAAGTCGTCGCGCCACTTCAGCCTTTGCAATGCCATCTTGTATCCACGCAATCGCCCTGGTTTTGTCAAAGGTGCTAAGTTTTCTTCGTGGTGGCATGGCATGGTGAGAAAAGGGCTGACAGTAACCAACCCCGTGCTTAAACAGCCAAAAGAAGGGGCATAAAACTCACTTGAGAGACTGCTATTGCACGGGAAAAAAGAATTTTTCATTTTACACATCTTGTGTCGCCAGCAAGCTTGATGCAAAACAGGCACAGTTAACGCAACTTTGCACTTTTTATCCCCCGCGCGGTAACGAGGTCACCAAGACCCCCGTGCGCACTACCAGTTGACACAGGCTGGATTACACACTGCTGTGTGAGATTCCATCATTGGTTGCCGCATAACAAAAAAAACAATGTTTTTTGAAGGGATGAATCAACCCCCTGTGTGCAAAGGCCTGTGCTTAACTTTATGTGACTAGTATACGTATGTATGGACTGACTAACCTAGTTTGAGAAGACATGGTACTTCACCCCAAGACTGTGTTGGGTGCAAGCTGAGTATCGCCTGAACAGCTTTAGGGTATAGAAGTAAATCAGCTAACATCTTTAACTTCATTTAATCAAATGCACAAAAGGATTTTTCAACTGTCCATTTATTTATTTATTTATTTTTTAAAAATGAATTTTCATTTAAAAAAAAAGGCAGCTGCCAACATATTTACCACTTGTATGTGAAAATGAGCCCTTCCCCTATTTGTCTTTTGATGCTGGGGGCACAGAACTTCTATATATACATATACAAAAGCTGTTAAGATTTCCAATGTTGTTTCTTGTGTCATTGTTTCTTGGTTACAAGCACAAAAATGAAAAGAGTGACTTAGCTTTATATCCTGAAGTTCAGTGATAAAAGCTTACAAAAAAATCTCAAACTGATGATCTGTTTTCCTGGTGGAAGAAAGGGAGTGGGATCACAGAGATGTTGGAACTGCTCCATCTGGCCTTGAAATGAAAATTTGTTGGTTGCTGTCTGGAGAAAAAGTCAAAAATGAAGAAATGTCGTCTTCATGCATTTTATGACAAAATAGAAATATCTATCATGTCTTTTTTGTGTAATTTAATGGAAATCACGGATATGGAGTTCAACTTCTCCCCTTCTCTCTCAACTTTTTTGTGGAGAACACTTTCCCTTGGCATTGGCCGAGAAAGTTAAAAAAAGAATTGTAGACTCTCTCCCTCTCCCTTTCTTCCACCCATGTTTGACTTCATGTGCCCCTAACTTTCTATACGCAACTTTTTTTCTTAATGCGAGTATGTTCGTGTGCATAAATAGGTAACCAAGTCAAATTGACAGCTGCATGCAGTTACTGTTTGTGCTGGATTCGTATTGGGTAGGCCACAGTGATACTTAAATGTAAAGTTTTAGAAATTGCCTCATGCTATTGGATATAAACAATTAATTTTTTGTTTTTCAATATGAATGGATTTTCATATGGAGCATTTCATACAGTGAATTATGACTGCCAGTCTGTTTGCATGAGTAGGTTATACACATGCGATTTTGTGCATGCTTGTATGTGTGTGAAAAGAGAGAGAGAAACAGACAGGGACAGAGATATACACAGAGACTCCTATGCATGGTTGTATTCAATAGAGACTTCTAGTTTCCTTGTCATATATCTGGTACAGGATATGTGGTCTATATGCATTTCCATATGTGTACAAAATGGGTGATACATAGAATCTAATTGTCTATTAATTTACAGGTATGCTAAAATATGTAAATTCATAAATCAGATTGAAAAAAAAAATTCAGTAATAATTAGAGCTTGTTATAGTTGGTTCTCTATTTTTCTTGCTTTTACTGAACATTTATTCTGGTACGAGGAGTGACTAACAATATCTTCTTTCCATCAACAGGCATTACAAGCCTCACTGGTGCCTTAGTGTTTGGGATCTGCTGGTCCAACAACAAAACATCCCTCTCAACTGGATTCCATTCCTTTCAAGACCAGACTTCCAAGCTGCACTGGGGCTTTGGACTGGTTATCACAGCCTCTGTCATCATTCTTTTGTCATCCATCGCAATTGGCTGCTGTCGTCACAGACACTCACAATCCATGTACCCCGATCAGAACTTGTCAGACTCCAAATTGAAGGCAGGAACATCGTCGACGAAGGGGTCACGTTTCAGCATTATCAGGATCCAGATACTACCTCCATGATGCTGGTGCCTGCTTCCCATTTTGACACCAGCAGAAGTTTCAAACAGAGAGACCTCAGACCCTCCACCATATGCCCTTCCACCGCCTTACCCGTACCGTTCCCCCTGTGATTTTTTTCTTCCCATTGCCATCTCTTCACCGGTGATGGCCCAGAGCAGAGGAACCGGTTCAGTGAGTGGACATTCTCAGGTGATGAACAGTGCGAACCAGTCACTGTCTGTGGCTGGCTGCGACAGGGCCCTTGCCACTCCATTTTCAACGTCTGCATTTTGCATCCAGACCAAACGTCCAATTATGCGGCCTTTATATATCAAAACTTCAGATGGGGGAAGTGAAATAGAGATAACTCCTTCGGCTCAAAACAGCTCTGGGTTGCCGAGTCCTTTCAATCACTTTTAATTTATGTTTGAATTCCCTATCCTCCAGCTCCTTTTCTCTAAAACTTCCAATATCCATAAAAAAAATGAGACTCGAATACATGATAAATAATAAATGTGATGTCTTCTGCATGTCAGACAGCTTCAGAATGCAAAATTGAAGCGATGCATTTTCCTTTTGGCCTCTGTGACTCAAATATTTTTTGACTGTGAAGACAATGTGTTTTTTTTGTTTTTAAATAGACTCAGAATTGACATTTTTGACACTGCTTTCCCCCCTGCAAACTAGCCAGGGTCAGTGTCAGTATGAATATAAAAAAAAGAAAAGTTGTGTGATACAGACAAGTACTACATGCAGAATGTCCCGAGTGAAGGAAATTACTTTTTGCCTTATTTGTCTGCTCATGATTGCAACAAATCTGGGTAAAATGTCATATTTAACATGAGTCACACCCAACTCATGGAAGGGAAATAGCTTTTGTGCACACATACACAGAGAACACAACTGTGCATTAAGTGGTAGCATTTGACAGAAGAAAGATCTATTGTCAGGGCTCCCATAGATTTGTATTTTGTGCATTATGATGCACAATATATCCTTTAGAAACACGCTTCAGGCATCAGTGGACCCTTAAAGGTAAAAACTGAAAAATAGAAGTCACTTGAGTTGACCGTTTAACCTTCACCAATGCACGTTACTACACAGGCTTTACTGGATGTTGTTACTGTGTTTATCCCTGGTTCTGGTAGACTCATACTCGTCAAAGAGTTTATACTGTAACAGATGATATGGGTCCATCTTGACCCATACTCGGTGCACTGCGGTATACGATTCCGACTCTGAAATATGCCCACTAGGACCTGCGCTGCACTGAAAGAGTAAAGTTCAAATGATGCAATTATTATCGCTCCCTTTTGATGACTAGGCGACAGAATTTGTTGATACAGAGTAAATAATGTTTTTGAAAGATAGCTAAAAATTCAGAAGACATATTTTTGAAAGATAGCTAATTTTTTTTTGGAGACAAGTTCTAACTTTGCTACTAAGATATAAAGACTTCTTAATGCGTCTGGTACACTGGTAGTACTCAGACAGCAAAGTAAAGGTTAAAATTCTGCAGTGCATGAAACCGCAGACAATCAAAATTTGCTGCATGAGCCTGCAAATCTACAGGATTTAACCTGCCAGTGTAAATGGAACACAGATGTCTTTATTTTCATGACACAAAATACATATAGCCTTGTGCACAGAGCACAAAAAACATGCCCCATGGTAACCCAGTTGTGTTCTGTTTTGGGGTCAAGAGAGCTTAAAAACAAGAGCCAGGGGCAGCCCTGTTGATGCTAATGTAAATTGATAATGTTGTGTAACCGATGCCATGACAAACATTCAGAATATTCCAAAATTCACAATCTGTAATGTTCGTTTGAAATCGCTGTAAACTGACTTTCCTGTCAGATGGTAATCCCTGTTTGTAAAGAGTTAAACAGCCGCGAAACAAGCTGATAGCTGGTGAGATGACAAAGATTCAGAATCTTCCAAATTCATAGTCTACAATGCCCATTTGAAAACATTTTAAACTGAACTTTCCAGACTGGTAATGTCTGTTCGTAAAGAGTTACACAGTTGTTGAAATGGGATTATTGTGTTAACAGACGGCATGACAAAAATTCAGAATGTTCCATATATACGATCTACAATGTTTGTTTTGAAACCATTGTAAACTGAACTTTCCTGACTCCTGACAGGTCATCTCGGTGCGTGAAGAGTTAAAAACAGTTGTGAAATTGGAGTGCAGCGTTGTGTTAGTTGATGCTGTGACAAAAATTCAGAATGTTCCAAATTCAGTTTACAGTGCTCGTTTGAAACCGTTGTAAACTTAACTTTCACAGTTGTTGAAATGGGAGTTCTGTGTTAACAGATGGCATGACAAAAATTCAGAATGTTCCACGTGCATGATCTACAATGTTTAAAAACCGTTGTAAAATGAACTTTCCCAAATGGAAATATCTGTTTGTAAAGAGTTAAACAGTTGTTGAAATTGGAGTATTCTGTGAACAGATGCCCTGACAAAATTCAGAATGTACCAAAGTCACAATCTGCAATGTTTATTTCAAATCATTGTAAACTGAGCCTTCCTGTTGGAAATGTCTGTTTTTAAAGAGAGAAAAAAAAGTTGTCAAATAAGAGTGTTCATAGATGCCATGATAAAAATTCAAAACGTTCCAAATTAATGATCTACTATGTTTGATTGAAATGAATGTAAACTGAACTTCCTTAACAGAAATGTCTGTAAGTGAAGAGCTAAAGAGTTGTTGAAATGGGAGTGCAAACTGTCAGATCCATGTGACCTGAAATGGCGTTTGATGATTGTGCTAAACCTGCCAAAAGCCATCATAAATGAGTAGTGCATGAATCACTGAATGGAATTGTACATGTTGATGTGTGTAAATACAAGTAATGAATCACTGAATGGAATTGTACATGTTGATATGTGTAAATTTTACAAGTGCATGAATCACTGAATGTAGTGTACCAACAATGGAATGTACCTGTTGATATTTGTAAAAATATAAGTGCATGAATCACTGAATGTAATGTACCTGTTGATATTGGTATGGTAATTGGTCGCCTTCAACATCTATGCAATGCTGAAAATATTTTCTGCCACATAATTTATTTGTATTGAATATGTGTGATTTTTCACGTTTTCTGATATGCAAGGTACGGTACCTTGTTTTCATTGTTAGTAATTTCGTTTGATTTTTCATGTTTCCACTCAGCATGACGCTCTCCATCCTCCCCCTTCTTACTGGATTTGATTTTTTCATTGCTAAGGGGAAAAAAACTTTTGGTCATTCCGCATAAAGAATGGGTGCAGCCATTAATCATGACAAGAACATCAATTTCAAACAATATTCTGCACTTTTGTTAAATCAGGGACACTGCAATGTGTCAAATGGCTGTGGAAGCTAAAGAAAAAAAATGTCCTGGGGAGGAGGAAAGAATGCAAGGGTTTTCTTTTTTTGGTGCTAATGTTAAGAACAGTCTGTCCACTTATGCTAAACACTTAGTGTGAAAACGAAAAACTTTCAGGCATTGGATAACAGTGTTTTCTCTCTTTGTTAAATAATGGGATTTTCAAGATTTTATCAAGTTCATCAGACCACAAGAATGCTTGAAACAGGAATGCCAGAATTGCATTTTCAGACATTTTGTTGTGATAAATATCTGTACCCAAGTAAACGTCACAATACTGACAACAGAACTGGTCATTTATTTTTTGAATGAATCAGCACTGACAAGTGCAGTGGCAATGGTAGCTCACAAATTTGTGGTTTTAGGTATGTCTTGTACATCCTTTTAAACTTTTGGGAATCTTCTGTGACTGTCTCCATACCCAGCAGCACTACTCTCACACTGGCCATTTCAAGCCCCATTCACAGCCTTACTGCTCACTGTCCTGTTGCAGTTCAAATATTTCAGTCCCCAGGGAGCAATCTGTATCAGGTTATCATGTGACAATTTAGCAGAGGAGAAAGCATTGCTGCCATATCACCTCATCAGGATTCAGTGGTGTTTTGTTCCGATTCAACACATGCAGGGCACTTGCAAACTGTTCAAGCTGTGAGATTTATTACAGGTGGGACTGAAAAATTCAGCAGGTCGGAATAATTTTCATTTCATTTCTTCTAGCGGTATTACTATATGTCCATAGACATCTGCTGAAGTACAAGGTGGAAATTTGTAGAGACAGAAAATGAAAAAAAGAAAATAACTCAAAGATCAAAAACAGTAATATTGAAAACATAAAAAAAGGTAGAAGGGAGAACTCATGGATCAGACTCAGCAGATGGCTGACCAATACAAAAATCCAACAATATTTAATTCACTGGGAATGAACCGAACAAATATGATGCTGGGGGAAAACAAATCTAGGCAAACACTTCCTCTGTCATCATGGCGATGACCTGTGTGCACAAAAAAAAAAAAAAAAAAAAAGCTGGCGAGATAGAAGTAAACAGAGTGTACCAAGTTTAATGCTTAACCCACTCACTGCAGCATTTGGGTATCTCTGAACTCTTCTCTGTGAATGTCAAAACATAAGCATTTGTTTTGCCTGTCTAGTGTTGACTTTTGTCTTGGAGAGACTGACTGGTAGAACTCAGCCTAGCTGTTTTTGTCCATGGCATGTCAGACATGAATCTGTGGTGTGCTCTACAGTTAGGAGAAAAACAAATAAGAGAGCCAGTCCACAAGCTCCTGGACAGGGCAGACTTATGCCTTTGGCCAGAAACTGCTTTCTCCCAGAGCAAATATAAGGGTACATGACATCCAGGCCCTCTCCGTCATTACAAGTCAAACAAAAGACATCCTTCCAGCACTTCAGAATGAAATCCTAATGTTTATTTACAAGTCAAACAAAAGACATACATTTGATAAGGTCATAGCAGAACACACCATAGAAATGTTTTACAGAGTCTGTCTTTCATGACAGAGAAGGGGGAAAAAAAGGTAAGACCAAAGTTTTCAATGGACACATTCAAACATACTAATGATGAAGGATTTTAACCCAGACTGATTCCATGAGCAAAGCTGGAAGTGAATGCCTGCTGCACATATATTCACTGAAATGTCGCCATACAACGTACAGCAGAACATGAGGTAGTTTATTCACATGGCACAAGCAGCTCACTCGTGACAAACAAAATATTTTGTCTTTCATCTCTACATAAGGATTCACGTTCCTTTCTAAACAACTGTCTGTGACATTTGTTTCATACATCATTTCATTAAGATGTGGAATGTTAAAATTGTCGGTTTGTCCTGCAACAATAAGAAAATCTTATACTGTTCTATGTGTTGTTTGTAGAACACACAAAAACATTCACCCACTTGAACATGCACACAGGCAATTATCCTGGGCAATTAGAGAAGCTTCTCATGTTTTTCATCTTTAGTCCGTCTTGCAACACTGCAAGATAGCTTTCCAAACTTCCATTTCAGGAAAACAAAAACAAACAAGCAAAAAACAAACGTCTTTCATTTTCATTCAAGTGGAACAACTGTCTTGTCTTGGAATGGAGACAGCAGATATGACTGACATGAGAAACACCACCATCACCGATTAGAAACAGAGAACAAATGGACACACCCACTGTCCTGGCTGTCAGCAGAAGGCACTGATTTTTCGCATAAAGCATGGCAGCGGCCTGGATCTTGCTTGAAGGGCTGTGTTGACAGACAGCAGCTCACCGCAGTAGGCATCCCAGACATGCGCAGTTCCACCAGAACTCACGGTCAGCAAAACGTCTTGGACGGTACTAGCCCTCAGCCTGTCATGAAGGAGAACATACACACACACACACACACACACACACACACACACACACACACGCACACACATACACATCTTGTTTTCATTCTCATAGCCATTTTCTTGTCACTATCATATTCTCTTTTTTGCTTGCTAGTTTTTGAGGGGTGGTGAAGGAAGCAAAATATGGAGCTTAAAAGCACACAAACAAATAACAAAACAAAAATCCCAGCAGATTTGTTTCTACATTCCTATGCAAAGAGACTATTTACTGCTGACCTTTGTCAGAAACAACTAAATTAACACATTTTTTTTCCAAGATGAAACTTTATGCCTTCTACTTGTAGAAACTTAAAGACATTAGGGAGCATTTCATGACTCAGACAACTTCTAAGTGCTTCACAAAGCCAAAATGATTAAAATCAATGCACAAAATGTAAATGATTTACCAGTTGTGTGTGTTGTCCGTTGTGGACTGTGAACTTGCTGATCATTTTTCCTGAACCTGTCATGGGGTTCAGGGCAATCAAGCACATGTCCTTGCTGGTGTGCCCATCTGTCATGTGAAGGAGGAGATACCCCTGCAGACAGAGACAGACAGATAAGGGCCATCAACGAACTGACATTCTTTCAGTTGTTGCACCTTAAAGTCACACAATCCTAAGACATTCTTTCAAAAAAAAAAAAAAAAAAAGTAACACATCAACTAGACAATGTACAAAGACGAAACAGCAATTTTGAAAGAATTTTAAAGTCTCTAAAATCATTGACCTCAACCTTGATTATTCAAATAACATTCAA
Organism: Conus betulinus; assembly: GCA_016801955.1. Taxonomy (NCBI): domain Eukaryota; kingdom Metazoa; phylum Mollusca; class Gastropoda; order Neogastropoda; family Conidae; genus Conus; species Conus betulinus. The sequence continues at coordinate 642,177 of JADBJO010000224.1, read as the reverse complement.
TGAAATCTAGCTAGCCAAAAGAACTAAAATGTCTCAAAACATTTTATGAACAACAAACAAACAAATCAAAAGTCCTGGTACACATTGAGTGCATCAATATGCATGCAGCTTTGCGTGAATTTCCTGTTGAGACCGGGTCGTCCCAAAGGGCCCAGTACCATTTTCATTGTGTAGATCGTTGCAGCTTTCAGGCAGATTTGTACTGATTTCTAATCTCATATGGGCCTAAAACTTTTTCACCTTACAACATAGAACAGTTGTTAAGTTTTTACCTCATTTGACGTCTTAACACTGTTATCTAGGAGATTACATCAATACATTTTATGACAATGCATAAATACTTAGATGTTGTATAAGCATGACATATAATATTGAAACATAGCAAAAAAAAGTATATTATATTAGCATGATAAGTCAATATCCTATCCTGATCATGCGACATAAAATGCTTTTGCAACAGCTATCACAAAGTGAGTTGTTATCTCCTTATCAAAAGCCTTAGAAGTTCCTATGGGACTAAACACTGACTGTTTTTCACAGAACTACCATTCTCAAGCAACCATTGCAGTATGTTGTGATTTTACTGTAATTGTTCAATATGACCCTGCAGTCAGCATATTCTTGTTTTCACCAAGACAGCTTTGGATCTGTTTACTGATGAGATAATCCAGTAGTGCAACACCTTGAGATCTTTTGGTCAAGGCTTGAATGGACACTGTTTGAGGCAAAGTGCAGTGCAACATCAGTAAATTTCTGTGACCTGACAACTTCGAAACAAACAAAAAAAAAAAAATCATAGGCCTTTTCATAGCAACAGAGAATGCATCAGTTCCACTAATGTAAATGTATTGTATGCAAGTTGTAACTGACTAAATACTTGAAATGGCGATTAAAAAAAAAAAAGTTAGGATCTTTACAAGACGGACAATATCTGCTTCCAACAGCTAAAGAAAATCTTACCACACACCACTTACTAATTCTGTTAACCAGCATTGCAAGTCAGCAAGGTGAAATCCTGCACTTTGTACAGAATTTATGAAGTAAAGCAAGTCAGCATTCTATGACCCACACACCAATACAAACCTGAAATGAGCAGCAGGTATACATCCTGGAGAACGTGAACAGGTTGTCAGGTAAAGACAAACTGATAATCAGAGCTCCGTTCTTGCAGTTCCTGAAACCAAGAAAGTGATTAAACCTTTGTTGAATGCACTGTTGGATGGAATGAAGTCGATGATTACAAAAGATTATTAAATGATAAATGAAGGTGAGCAAAAAATGTACACTTACAAAGCCTCGTTTGAAAGTATGCAAACAGTTTTGTGCTTTGTCTCCATGTCCTACATGCCTATCCCAGATATGAAGCACATTTCTAATGACAAGAAGCCAAAAGATCTTATTCAAGTAATAAACTGTTTGTAAGGGTGCTTTTCAGCTTCTCCATTAAAATGGTTTACAAATTCATTTGCATTTTACATCAGCAGCACAATGCAAATATCATTTCTCATAAATCCACACATTTTGCTCTATCAATTGAAGACAACATTCAGGACCACTGTTAACAAAGAATAAAATAAAGTTGATCAGAATCAAAGATCTATTAATGCATATGAAAGAAAGATCATGAAATTATTCCTGAGAGAAACAGAGAGACGACACACACACGCAGAACGCACGCACACACTCACACACACAGAAACTACTAGTTGGCACAAAGAATACCAGAAAGCAACAACAACAACAACACGAAGTTTCTACACTGGGTATACAAATGGCCATCACTACATTATTTGTCTAATCTGCTATTTTGTGGCTGAAAAAAAAAAAAAGGATTTGAAGAAACAAAATCTGAAAATAAAGAACTATACTGTACAAATGAAACATCAAGCACATAAGAAGTCTGGTTTCTAATGACAAACATGGAAAAGAATAAAATCAACATCACTGATGGTTTCTACAGATTTGAATAAAATTGCAAAAATGAACAATGATTCTCATATAGAAATTATGCTTGTCAAGATTTTGTGTCTATAACAAAAGCAAAACCAAACTTGAAAACAGTTTCAAAAACACAAAATTGAAAAACTTACACACATTTTGTACATTTCGAGCAAAAAAAAAAAAAAGTTTTACAATTCAAAATTCATATGAAGATCAAGGTAATATATTGTTCATACTATGTTCTCCCATGACCTTGGTTTCTCACAGTTATAGTTTATCATTTCTTTCTTTAACAGCCATGATAGTTGATAAATGACTGTGTACAATAATCATCTATGTGTTTTTTTTCTGCAGTATTTGCCATAACGATATGAACAGCCATAGGTTATGTATCTAAATTTTATTTGGGTATTGATTACAAAAATTATATTAAAAAAAAAACATCGAGCCACATTTCCACTTCAAAAAGAATGTTAAAAGATGCCCTCACCAAATCAAAACTTTGCAATCCACAGTAAACCCAGCAACTGCATCAGTCAGCTCTTGCACTAAACAAAGATCTGTGAGCAGAGAGTTTGTTTCTTTCATGACTGTCTCTGTGCTGACACAGCTGCGTTGGCTGTCCACGGAATATCTTCTGCCCACTGTGAACGCCTTGTCTGTTGTAAACACAAGCACCGAGTTTTCTGATGACTCCAGTCCATGGCAGAAAACTCTGAAAAACAAGACAACATTCTCTTAATGGCATACGTTGATGACTTTAACCCATGATAGAAAACTGAAACAAAACGCATCTGCGTTCATGATTTGTTCTTTTAAGGTTTATCTTCATCTTTCAAGACGTGAACTGCTAACCTTTCATTTTCAAGATTTAGCATTTTGTCCAGCATCGTATGAAATACCTCTCACCTGTCGGGACACACTGGAGAAGGTGGGGGAACACTGAAACGTTGTGTCTGATGAGTGTCCCAGTCATAGACGAAGACTGTGAGGGTCAGGCGGTAAGCAACAGACTGCATATCAAAACCCACACCAGCACTGCCAGTTGTTTGTCAGTAGTGTGTATTCTGCATCCTGCCGCTGTACTGGCCTGCAAATGCACAGAGAATTGCAGAACAAGATGGCTTGATCCTATAGATTTATGAATTCTGTCCCTATAAATCCTGATTGATATCATGACTTGGAAGGCTTTTTTGGTGCTAACTGCTAACCCTGTCCAGTTACTGGTGGCTATGATGCAGTGACAGGTCTTTAAGTCAATGTGAGTGTATGACATGGCTCAGTGATAAGTGGGAGACTACCTGGCACAACTCCTTTCTTCTCAAACTGTCCCCCAGTGAACGCAGGGTCTTTTGCTGGTTTCCATAATCCATAGAAAAAAATGACGCAGATAACAAATATTCTAAAGTTAGACACTAAAACTCTCTTGATAACTGCTTTCGGTAACTGGTTGGACAAGTTCATGCAAGCACTACAAAATACATTTTTGAAAGTGATTGTTTATGAAGTATGGAATCAAGTTTAGAAGGCTTCTTTGGTTCAATATTGAGATAATGCACAAACATGAATTATGACACTGCGTCAGAGAAATAATCCCTATTCCTTTGCTTATACCTTATGTGCTGTAGGTGATAGCCAACAAGTCAGTTTTGAAGCAAGATGATTTGAACTGTTAATATCCACTGGTCAAAACTATTCCAGTCTGATGATCAAATCAAAACACACAACATTTATAGTAATCCAATTCATCAAGAAATAATAGAGATTTCTGCAGACTGTGGTCCAATGATAATCAAAAACAGTAAGCACACACACACACACACACACACACACTAGTATCATGATTAGGACAAACATCTTTATCCTTGAAGCTGAGGGACTGGAAATAAAAGATCAGTGGTTTGACTGGAGCATCTGAAAGCTGGACAGAATCAATGGTGCGATGGTTAACAGACTATGCCCTGGCGTGGAGTCAAAAGACTAAAGACTTGGACTACAAGCTTCAGTAGAAGCTGCCTGATGCAGATTTCTTGTCTAAAAAAAAAAAACCCACACAACACACAATAAAAATGTGGCCATTATTACCATGTAACTAACTATTAAGGTAAGTGACTGGAGTACAATTCTTAGTCATCTGTAATTTTTGAGGCATGCATATGTTTCAACTGGCAATGCAGCAGATCAACTCTATTGACAGATACCAAAGAGTGAAATGTGGCATAGTATATCCAGTTTCTGAAACCATCTGCTTTTTGTTAAGAGATGCATGTACTCTGACAAGGCTGTCATCATGTAAGCTGCTATCAACTTACAGACCAATCTGAAAGCAAGAAAAGAATTTTTACGAAGCTGAAGAAAAAAAAAGATATTTTTACTGATCCTTAAATTTTGGTGAAGCTTTTATATCTTCTTTCAAAAATTTACCTTCGGCAGATACCAATGAAACTCTGCTGACCACTGCAGGTCATCATCCTGTGTCCAAAGAGTTAGGGCAGTTGCTTGCACACACAATATGAAGGCCATTTCTCCTTCGTCACCGAGCACAGTGCCGACAATCATGTCCACCACAGCTTCTGTGCAGCCAGACTGCAATAAACCAGCATAACAACTGATGAATGAAAAACATCAAAAATGAATGCATGCTTTCCAACTGGTTCATAGTTCATTTCTCATAAAAAATAACCGAAGTCAGATCGAAATGAAAGTTTTAGCAAATTGACGAGTAATGAACAAGTTTTGTTAAGTTCAGGTTCATCATGCACTTTCTGATTTACAACACACATCATAAACTCAGTCTGTGTAATCACTGTGATTCAACAGCATGCATGTGTGTGTATGTATGTGTGTGTGTGTGTGAGAGAGAGAGAGAGAGAGAGAGAGAGAGAGAGAGAGAGAGAGAGAGAGAGAGAGAGAGATCATCATTTCTGGAATCAGAACTGCTAGCAGAACGACACGAGGGCAAAATGTTAAAAATATTTGTGAGAAGGCTTAGCAACCAGTAAAGCCTTTCAGTCCGAAGTAAATCATTGCAGTTATATTCAACTTTTTTTTTTTTTTTTTCACATTACAAAACTGAAATTTTCCAATAAACAGTCATCAATCACAATTACTACTCTGACAATACCGATTCAGATATGTTCGCATGGTAGCATGATGTGAATCTAACTACCCATTCTTCGAAACTTTCTGTTCAAGCATTTCAATTTCTGTTCAGTAGATGACAAGGGTTCAGTGTGTTTTTCCACTGAAATGAGATAGGACCAAGCGCTGTTAGGTAGGTAAAAACAGTGCTTGCTAGTCAAGAGTTGTTGGCATGCTCAGACTGAGACTGAGCAAATATGTGTCATAGTAAGTATTATGAAGGAAAACCAGTATAGTAACTGGAGTGAAAATTAGTATACAACTTCTGAAAAACTTTAAAATAAACAACTATCTACATGAAAGTCTGCCTAACTCAACTTTGTTTCCCAATGAAATAATCCATGCTTACATTATAGTTCTACTCACCTCTACACAGCCAACAAATTCAATCCAACTTTGGGATTCATTCTGGTCAGCAGTTTTCGCAGGTTCATCTCCACTCTTGATTTTGGGAGACGTAAGCACAGGTTTCCATTCTTCTCTCTGACAGCCTTGATCTCCACAGAGAGTGGAAGTATTTATGATAACATCCGGCAAGCAATCATTTTTTTTCAGATAATCTACTTTCAGCAGAACGATGCTGCATATGGTTATTGTCAGTGGAAACTGTTTTCTGTGTGCTGAGTTTTGAATCTGTAGTCACAGTGTCAGGACAAGCTCCCACAATTTTTGCTTTTGTGTCCAATCCTTCTAAAGTTTCTCCCACAACAGTTGTTTCTCTGGCATCTGTTGCTGGATCCTTTGATTTCATCTGTATTTTTTTTTCTATTTCACAGTTTTCCATTTCTCTATCCACATTCTGATTCTCACTATAGGCACAAACTTTACAATGGCTGCTCACATCTGCAGAATCAGTTGACTGTTGTGAGAGTGTCTCAGTGGCAAGGGATGATTTAATCTTTCTGTCTGAACTAGTCTCTGTTCCGTCTTGCTGTTGGTATGTCACCTCTAAAACGTTTATCTCAGCTTTTGAAAGAGATGTGTGTCCTCTTACCTTTGCCTTGCTGAGCCATCCCTGTAGCACTTGTTTCAGCCCTTGTTAAAGACGCATTAATCCGATCTTGGACATCCTGGGCTTCTCTCTTTGCTCCTGTTCCAGCTTTCATCATGGAACTCTCAGTCCTGTCATGTGCATCACATGCACTCCTGTAACACTTTTTCCAGATTTCTTCAAGGATATGTCAGTCCTGTCTTGAACACTTTGTGCCGATCCTGTGACACACGTATCAGCTTTCAACAGTATAGCCTCGTTGTCTGATTGATAATGTTCATTAGGAAGTACATTGTCACTTTCTTCTGTGTCTGATTCAAATCTGCCATCTGAGATTCTGTCATTCACAAAATCTGGGTCAACTTCCGTCTCAGGGATAACCTCTGTGTCTGACAATTTTTTTGCGTTTTGTTCATAACTGTGATCAGTGCAATGAGATAAATCATGGACTGGCTGACCTTCAGACATTCTTCCTTTCAAAGAACATGAAACTGTGTTTGCAATGTCCACTGGAAGCTTAAATTCTGCGAAACATGCATCCCTTTTAGCTCATCAATTAAGTACTGAAATAAGGACGAAATAAACATAGCTTTTTTGGATTTCTTTTGTTTTCTGGCCATTCTGTATAAGGCAGTCTGCTGGTATCTGAGGCGGCTTGCTTCCTGTTTTTCTGAAGAAACACTGGAGTTGTCAAATTCAAATGATGATAAACGAGGTGATCTACGCTGAACAAGGGATGAGATACCTTTCCTTTTACTCTTGTTCTGACTGCCACCAGCAGTGTGTCGAGAGCATTCTGACAGAAAGTCTTCAGTCAGTTCAAACTGGGAAAAGGGAATTGCATCAAGTTCTGTATATAATCTAAGAAATCATCATGGCATGCCTTTACTTCTACTGATGAATTACTGTCATCATTTCTGAGAACAACACCATCGTCTTGACTGGAAATGTCCTGGAGTCTTAGCTGCCCTACTTCACGCTTAGATACTGGATCTGGAAGAAGTGAGCTCTCTGGTTTGTGGTTTTGAGACTGGAACTGGTGACACTGGTTTTACAGGTGTTCTTTCACATTCATGTTTCTCCTCTTTCCAACCAACTGCTTCAGCACTGGCATTTGAATGTGTGCTGACGATTCTGTGCTCTGCTTCATTTTGATGTGTCTTTGCCTTTACTGGATGTACATTTTTAGAATCATTTTTCGATACAGTTGAACACTTCTGATGTTCACACTCTGAAGGTCATTTGTGTTTTTTCCAGTCTTTTGCTAAGCTTGGACCTGGTGCATCCTCATGCAAGCTGGTTTCTGAATGCAGATTCAGTGTGAATGTATTCAAACTTGCATCAATGTCTGGAGAACCACTCAACTCTGGGCACTCATCCAAGCCATCTGGGAAGCCAGCACATGTGTCCCTTAACTTTTAAATGTTGGAGTGATTGCTAAAGAATCTTCAATATCTGATACAACAGCAAGATCTTGGCCAGTGACAGCTTTGTTCTGGTCCTCTTTCTGTTTCTCCCCACCTTCATGGGACTTTTTTCAACAGTCTTGAACTGTTGAAAGTTCTTCAATTCGGTCTTTAAATCTGACCGTTTTGTTTTCTGTGAGGCACTGCTGCCACATTTAGACGACAAATCTTCCACATTGCTCTTTCGGGAATCAATCAGGATAGCTTTGCAGAGAGATGAAGTATCAGTGTTGACACCTGTGACAATTAAATTTGAAACGATATTCTTATGTGGCAGTTGTTGAATTGCTGAAGGCTGTTTATCGACATCAGTGACTTCAGGTGAACGCACACTCTGTCCTGAAATGATGTCAGCATTCTGGTTGCTGGTTGGTACTGGTCGTTGACTGTGCTGATCGTCCTGGGCCTGCAGATTCAGCTCCTCTATCTTCTTTCTCACATGGGCCTTCACCTGTGCTCGTTTTGCTTTCTGTGCATGAGAAACAAACAAAACCCAGAGTGCTATGTAGCTAGCATAACATTGAAATGGTATTTTTCAAACATTCACAGAGTAAAAACAAAACAAAAACAATTAATACACAGCCTTCTTCTTGAATTCAATGTTAAAAAAAGAGACATTTTAAACAGTAGAGAGAGAGAGAGAGAGAGAGAGAGAGAGAGAGAGAGAGAGAGAGAGAGAGAGAGACAGACAGACACAGAAAAAAAAGCGAGAGAGAGTGTGTGTGTGTGAGAGACAGACAGAGAGAAGGAAAGAGAGAGTGTGTGCAAATGTGCGTGTGTGTGTGTGTGTGTGTGTGTGTGTGTGTGTGTGTGTGTGTGAGTGTGTGTGAGAGAGAGAGAGAGAGAGAGAGAGAGAGAGAGAGAGAGAGAGAGAGAGAGAGAGAGAGAGAGAGAGACAGAGAACGTATAAAAAAGCGTATTTCCATACCAGTACAATCCAAATAAGCAATAAAAACTCATAACACAAATCTCCAAAATTAGTTAAAAAAAAAAAAAAAGTTTGTTCACACTGACGAAAAGCAGTGGCCACTGACAATAACACAAGGCATCTATGTGCAAAGTTTATCAACAAAACTGAAAGTACAGCCTGCACATTTTTAATGATTTTGTTTCCTTTGCTGCCTCATGTTCAATGACCTGTTAGTGGCATCAAACCATCCTGACTCCACAGACAGCTTCAGCTTATCTAGGGTTGGTCTGTGGCAGTTCCACATCCAGCTGTCCACAGGGAGCTGTCAGTGACTGGTCCCAGTCTGCCAGAGCAGACTGCACTATTACCAAGATGCTGAGCTGGTCTTCAGTGGTGCTTGCTGATGGCCAGTGATTCAGTACATCCCGGCCTTAACCTATTAAGATCCATGATGACAATAGCAAACCAAATGAGCACTTTCTCTGAGGAGGTGACTGCTATTTTGTCCTTCGGACAACAAATCCTGTGAATCTGCCTACAACAGAGATTTTGACACAGAGTCAAAAACGGATGCAGGGGAAACTGAATTCAAGAGCAAAGAGCAGCAGGTCAAACTGGGAAATACACATTTCTGACACATCTTTCTTCGAATGATGATGATGATGCAGTAATAAGAATTCTGGTTCGAGGAAATAAAACAAGAGCTGTGCTCTGTTCTGTTCATAATGTACCAGGCCAAAGTGACACGGACACATGCAGTGCTGGTCAGGAAATTGAGCAGCATTTTCAAAACTGCATAATGTATGAAGTAGAAGAGACCTGGTAATGTGCCCATTCTTTCCATTTGATATGAGCCTGCAGCACAGTCAGCTCCAGGCAGGAAGTGGTAAGGAACGAAAAATCCTCAAAAGACCGGCCCTTAATACACCAGATACAAACTGTCTCTAACAGGCTGAACTCAATCTTAGTTCCAAAACGTCATGAAACAGCTCAATGTCTTATAGAACACTACTACTTCTCATGAACTAATTAAAACGAGACCAAAAGCTAGTCAGCACTATTCCAGTACAACATTTACAGGTTCTGCAGAATAATATTCTCATCTTAATTTCAAACAGTGGAGATGGAGTTGTAGAATCTGATGGTATTAAAAATTCAGACAGACAGACAAAACGAAAGCACTTTTGTTTGACGATTCAAGTTACCACAATCGTAAAATGGCTAAATTATCTCTTTACACACACAATTTGTTTAATAAAGGACAGTTTAAGGAAAGACAGCTCTGTATACTACCTCAGTTTCCTCTGTTTCTTGGCAAACTCTTTCTTCATCAACTCCAGTCTTTCCATCAGCTATAGACAAACAGAAAAAAAGAATAGTTGGTTGAATCTATTTCAGTGTTTTGTTCTGAGAGAGAGAGAGAGAGAGAGAGAGAGAGAGAGAGAGAGAGAGGAGAGAGAGAGAGAGACAGACAATGGACAGAGAGTGTGCTGGGGAAGTTTTAACATTTAGCTAAGTAACAGAAAATCAATTCAATATGTATGTGTGTGTGTGTGAGCATATGTGTGTGTGTGTGTGTGTGTGTGTGTGTGTGTGTGTGTGTGTGTGTGTGTGTGTGTGTGTGTGTGTGTGTGTGTGTGCATGTCTTTAAGCCCGTGCACACATGCAAGTGCATGTGTGTGTGTGTGTGTGTGTGTGTGTGTGTGTGTGTGTGCATGTCTTTAAGCCCGTGCACACATGCAAGTGCATTCATGCATGTTTATGTGCATGTGTGTGAGCATGCATGCACATGTATGTAAATGGTTGTATCAGAAAACCCTTCCATTCATATTTGACTACAAGTCGCCTTGTCCTGAAATGAAAGAGAATAAATTTTATACGCAAAGAACTAAAACAGGGCTTCTAAAGAATTTTTTTTAAAAGCCTGTACAATTAAAAAAAAGTAGATATTAAGGGCAGTCTAGCCTAAATAAATTAAATTAGGTCCTCATAATTCATATTCTGGCTGTGTGGGAATGTTGGGAATGGCAGACTGGAACAATTTTTGGAAATATACAGAAATGAAGAGACAAATCTTTAGACGACTGATAAAAAGGAAAACGGAAAAAAAAAAAAAAAAAAATCAGGTGATGACCTGATTGATTGAAATGTTGATACTACTTGATTTTCATGCTGGCAACTCCAATGTCTCATTGAAAGGAGACAGAGACAGAAAGAACATGGCAACATAAACTGGTTTAGATGTGAAGAAAATGGAACTTGAATGGTCCACACCATCTGATTAAGGATAGGAACAATTTCCAAACTGTTGAGAAAAAACTATGGGTCCCTAAAGACCTATGTATAATTACACTGCTGGGCTACAATAAACAGTGAATTCTGGTGAAGGTTAGAACAGTAAAACAACAGCAACAACAACAACAATACCCAATCAGACTGCATTTTACACACCTGTTTCCTTTCCATTTTCACCTCTTGAGGTCAGGTGTGCTTCAGAGCCTTTGGGAAGTGTACAGAAATCTGCACATATGTCTGAAGTTATAACTCAGTGACACAAACATTTTTTCCCTTAAATTTGGAACATGATGTTAATGTCTAATAAGTAGCTCTACAAACAAGTTCTCAGTTTTTACACAGCCAGGCAAGTTACAATACAAAGAAGTCTATGGTCAAGCAACAGAATAAAGATACCATTTTCCACTACTAGTATTAGCACAAATTCTAACTTTTCTTTTTCCTGTTTTAGAAAATATTTCATAAGACAAACAAGTGAACAAACATTTACTGAAATCCAATGCATTAGAATGCTGGAAAACATTTCAAAAGACAAACAACATGGATTCCGTCAAGGTGAATCATCCAAAAGTCACCTGGTGGTGTTTATGTGTGAACCTCTGATTTAAAAAAAAAAAAAAAAAAAAAAAAAAGGAAAAGAATGGACATCTTGATGATGGTGCCCTCCAAGGCCTCTGGCAAATACAAATTACAAGTACTTCTTTTTTTTGTTTTATTTCTATGTCAATATGCCTTAATTTCAATGGCATGTACAACAAATTCATTCTAACACCTGGATTTTCTACTTTTACTCTCAAGTCTTCCAACATGTTTTCTCACATTTGACACTCAAATATCTAATTCTTCCTGCACTTTGGGGGGAAAGGATCCCCCCCCCCATTTTACATGAGGAGGGGGGTTTTTTTAATCTCAGCAGAGGACTTCAGGGTTGAACCCCCACCCCCCCCCCCCGATCTATGATAATGAGGTAGGCATTCTTCAGTCTCGGAAGACTATAAGGTTGCGCTCTAGATGTCTATTCTGGTACAGCAACAGGTGTGGCTGGCCAGTCCAACGCGGGAATGACAGTCCCTGTGGCAGAGGGCACAGATGAAAGTCTGACGCTGGTCTGACTCCCTGGCTGCAGCCTTTCTTCTCATTCTCTTTTCCCCGTGCTGCTGAGCGAGTGTCTCTTCGAACATGGAGAGACTTTTCTGCACAGTCTGTCTCCAGGCTGACCGTTCAAGGGCTGTTGATTTCCAGTTGTTCTGGTTGATGTTCAAGGCTTTTAGTTTTAGTCCCTCTTGCACACATCTTTGAATCGCAGCTGTGGTCTGCCTGTGGGACGTTTTCCCTACACAAGTTCTCCAGAGAGGCGGTCTTTAGGGATCCGTCCGTCATCCATGCGCACGACATGGCCGAGCCAGCGCATACGTCTCTGTTTCAGCAGTGTACATGCTGGTGCATCTGGCTCTTTCCAGGACAGTGTTGTTTGGGACCTTGTCCTGCCAGGTGATGTTCAGAATGCGTCGGGGGCTATGCATATGAAAAGCATTGAGCTTTCGCTCTTGTCGAGCATGCAAAGTCCAAGACTCGCTGCCATACAGGAGGGTGCTCAGGACGCAGGCTCTGTAGATCTGGATCTTTGTGTGCTCGGTCAGCTTGCTGTTGTTCCATGCTTTCTTTGTCAGTCTGGTCATGGTGGTAGCTGCCTTGCCGATGTGCTTGATGAGCTCTGCGTCAAGTGAGAGGGTGTCTGAGATAGTTGAGCCCAGATAAACAAAGTCATGGACGACATACAGTTCATGGTCATTGATGCTGATGACGAGGGCAGTCATCATCCTGTCCCATGACCTGTGTTTTCTTCAAGCTAATGGTAAGCCCAAAGTCTTGGCAGGCATCGCTGAAGCAAGTCATGAGCTGCTGTAGGTCCTTGGCTGAGTGGGCGGGTTACTGCTGCGTTGTCTGCAAAGAGGAAGTCACGCAGGCACCTCAGCTTGACTTTAGTCTTGGCTCTTAGTCTGGAGAGGTTGAAGAGCTTTCCGTCTGTCCTGGTTCAGTGGTAGATACCTTCAGCTGCAGGACAAAATGCGTGTTTCAGCATCACAGCAAAGAAGATTCCAAACAGGGTGGGAGCCAAGACGCAACCCCGTTTCACTCCACTCCATATGTTGAAGGCAGCTGATGTTGAGCTGTCAAAGATGACAGTGCCTTTCATGTCTTCGTGGAAAGATCTGAGATGCTGAGAAGTTGCAGTGGACATCCAATCTTGGGGAGGATCTTGAAGAGGCCATCCCTGCTGACCAGATCGAAAGCCTTTGTGAGATCTACGAAGGCAATGAAGAGTGGCTGCCTTTGCTCCCTACATTTCTCCTCTTCTTCTTATCTGTTTAAGGGAGAAGATCATATCTATAGTAGTAGTCAGATCTGTTGGCACAGAAACCGCACTGCGATTCAGGATAAACTTGCTCTGCAAGTACTTGGAGCCTCTTCAGTGCTACTCGAGCAAAGACTTTCCCAACAATACTAAGGAGGGATATGCCATGATAATTATTGCAATCGCTTCTGTCACCTGTGTTTTTGTACAGTGTGACGATGTTAGCATCCCTCATGTCTTGTGGTACTTCGCCTTTACTCCAACAGAGGCAGAGGATTTCATGCAACTCAGTGATAAGCGTCTCTTTACAGCACTTCAGTACTTCGGTGGGAGTACCGTCTTTCCCTTGTGCCTTGCCAGAGGCAATTTAAAGGGTTGGGTGAGGTTTTGCTTTTTAATCTTTTTTTTAACATATATACGTGGTAGTTTAAAACGTGGTGACAGTCCTGAGATAACCTCTGCTGTTGACGGGATTATAATTTTAAACTTAAATCTTGCCAGAGGCAAGAGAGTCCAGGGTTTCGTTGAGTTTGTCTATGGTTGGTTCTCTGTCAAGCTTTTCCAGTTCTGGTAGGCACTCTATGGCATTCAGGGCATCTTCTGTGACTACATTTTCCCTTGCATATAGCTCAGTGTAGTGTTCTACCCAGCTCTCCATCTGTTGTTTCTGTCCTGAATCACCTCCCCTGTAGCTGATTTCAAAGGGACAGTTTTCTTTTGTGTTGGGGGCCCAGTGCCTGCTTGATGCCGTCATACATCGCCTTAAATGTTGCCTGTGTCTGCTGCAATCTGAATCTGGGAGCAGAGCTGAAGTCAATAATCGCTGGCGCATTGCCTGGCCTGTAAACCCCCCTGCCTCTCAAAACTAAGTAGCTTGCTCTGAACAGCTGTGGGCACACTGCTGGACTTTGCTGCCCGCAGCATGGAGAACCTGGAGGCTCTGCTCACTGGGATTGGATTTGTATGCTGTCAGGGCGTTTCTACTGGCCTGATTTATGATAATAATTATATATGGTAATTATATGGTATTTATAAGGCGCAAATCAACTCTAATTTCGTACACTGTCTCCTCCCTCCTTCGTCTGCCCCCTTGACCGTGCTGATCATGGCAACTACTAGTTCCAGCTTTCTGGCTGGACTCTCCTCCCCTTCGGCACTTCCTGCTCCACAGTCCTGTTGCCACATCGGATAGCCTACTGAATGAGTAAGCAATATCACGGTTATGGCGGATGTCATATCGACTCAATTGAAACAAGTGAATTTGTTTCCGAGTCAGAAAGTTTATCATCCAGCAATATTCTTCATACGCATCAAACTTTGTGCATTGGAGTAATCTTTCCCAGCATTGCCGTAAAATTCTTGTGCCTTAAGCACCCACATCATTGATCAAAACTAACAAACTCACGTGTGAAAATTGTGATCGTCTGCTTTTTAACTTCCCGCCGCCATGTGCGCATGCGTATTCGCACACACGGTATCAACATCCGACATGCGCATTACGAACCTCCTGTGAAACAAAACGACGGACACTTGAAAATGTTCGCGTTTCATCAAACGAGCTAGTGCTTGATGGCGTTCTCTGTGTTGTTGTAGTTTTAATTTGAAAGGATATTAATTCCAGGAAATTAGTGTTTGCTATGGTGGTTGATCATGTGAAGTGGAATGCCTGGAAATCACCATGAGTGAGGCGAACAGTTCGACGCAATCGCCAAGATTGTCCAGTTCCAAACAATATGATTATTTACTAAAATTTTTGCTTGTGGGGGACAGTGATGTCGGGAAGGAAGAACTTCTCAAGGAAATGGAGGACGGTGCGTCCGAATCACCTTATGGATACTCGAGCAGTGGTGAGTTGTGAAAGGAATTAATAACAGAACTGAGACCAGAAAACACAGTAACAATACGCTCACACACACTGACGGTGACCCATCATACACACACACACACACACACACACACACACACACACACACACTCTCTCTCTCTCTCTCTCTCTCTCTCTCTCTCTCTCACACACACACACACACACACACACACACACACTCTCTCTCTCTCTCTCTCTCTCTCTCTCTCTCTCTCTCTCTCTCTCTCTCACATGCTGTTAAATTCAGCCACCTACTGCGATGTGATTATTTTTTCAGTTTGTGTGATTCCATGTTCATTTAAAACCTAGTCCTTGGAATTACCATTGAACTTTAGATAATGATGCATGTTTCAGCCATTAGATTAAACAGCGTATGGTTGCCAACATGAGGATTGATTTCCGATCAGCGACACTTGTGATCATTGTCACTGCACGTTTATCAGTGTATCACATGTCTACTTCTTTCTTTCTTTAAATGTCCACCTTCATCGAGTTGAAGATTCTGACACTTGTGTGCGTATGACCGTTTTTATTTTATCCCGCCATTAAGGCAACCATACTCCAGCTTCGGGGAAGGTGCATGCTGTGTGTAATATGCCATCCATACCGCCAGCCAAACTAGCCTTCTCTTCCCAAAAGTTGGTGATGGGATTTTATGTGTGTGCAAGATGATGTGTGTGTGTGTGCACACACAGAGCCTCGGTTATATAGTCTCATTCGAAGGACTGCATGGATGGAGTCAGAATCAATATTAACTCCGAGGGGAAAATCCCCCTATAAATGATGATAATAATAATAATGATAATTATAAACAACAATGAGGAGGAGGACAGGAGGAAAGAGAAGAAAAAAAGAGTTCAAGAAGATGGAGGATATAGGGGGTGGAAAAGATGGCATCTAATTTATACACCAATAGTAACAATAAAATTCATAGTGTAATCATACAAATACTGAAAAGGATAATAATGATAATGAATTATGATTTATATTTAAATGAGAAGGATGGTAAGGTAAAATCTAAGAAATGTACAAATGCTTTGAAATCTAGAAAATTCAAATTGAGTGAAGTACTTTGTAAAAAGTATGAATGATGAAATGTACATTGAAAGTGTTGATGACTGATGTGTATAAAAATGGTGTTGATGATGATGATAGAAATACTCTGATGTGATAGTAACAACAGTGATAATGATGTTAACATAACAATAATATGATGGTATTGCTACTACTACTGTACTAAAAAGAGTAACAACAATAATAACAAAAATAATTATTTTAGCCCTACACTGCTACTACCAGTAGCAGCAACAACAGTAACGATAATAATGATAATTTTAGCCCTCAAAGTGTGGGGACTACACATGCATATTGTACATGTGCATGCAATATGTTGAAGAATGGTTTGTTTGTTGTGATCATAACTCAGTAACTGTTGAGAATATTATGAAACCATACCAAATTGTTGTTCTCAGTCTAAGCTACATTTAGATTTACAAAAATGTCAGTTTAGCCACAAAGTAAATTTTGAAACAGAGTGACTGAAGGAAGTAAATGAAGCAAAATTTAGAAAGAGAGGGTGTTAGTTTCTGCCAAGGACATCTAAGACAAGCAAAGCACAGGACAAGAAACAATGCATTTCGACCCCTTGGGTCTTCTTCAGGCAAAACAAATAACATTTAGGACAGTTAAAACCAAGAATGTACAACCACTTATCTTTTCATATTCAGCACCTGGCAGCCAGTTTTTGGGTGCCGAATATGAAAAGATAAGTGTTTTACGTTCTAGATTTTAACTGTCCAAAATGTTATTTGTGTTGCCAGAAGATGACCCAGGAGGTCAAAATGCATTGTGTCTTGTCCTTTACTTTATCTATAGATGTCCTTGGCGGTAACTAACACCCTGCCTTTCTAATCTAAATGTTGCTTCACAAAATAGATGTTTTGTGATATGTAACATTGACAGAAATTACCAATAGAAAAGCTGACACAGTCAAAGTAAAACATTGTACAAACATTATCTGGCATTGAAAATGAAATACAGGAATATAATGTTATGTTTGTTCAAACAGTACTCTACCTCACTGCCAATAATAAGGTTGGTGTGTCATGGTCTGTTGGACTTCTCCAAACAACCATCTTGAACTTAGAAAAAAAAAAAAGAACTTTTTTGCAATTTTTTTTTTTTTTTCAAATTTTCAAGAAAACGTACACAACACAAGCACAGTATAAAGTAAAAGGGGTTTACCCATGATTTACTTCAGTAGAGGTGAAATTACAGTTATATACCTTAAACTTTTGAATGAGAAAGTTGATACCTCTAGTGTTATTTGGGTAAACAGACAGACTGCCATTTTTGCCCCAAGTTAGGCTAGGGGTAAGGCAGTGAAGGAGTTAATAGTACTACTGCTTCCATGACCACTTATTTTTCTTCTGTTAGCTCTAATGGTAATGATAGAATTTGTGATAATTCAGCAATAGCAAAAAATAAATGACAGTAGAAATAAAGATAAGAAGAAGAGGAAGAAGGATGACGATACTACTCACTACTACATGTAACAACGACTACTACTACTAGGAGGAAAAGGATCAAAATTATTAATGAGGAAAGAGATAACAATAGAAGAAAAAATATCAGTGGGGAAAGAGCTAACAGTACTATTGAAACAAGCAAAGAAAAAACCCTGACACCAACACGCACGTGCGTGTGCGCACACACACGCACACACACACACTCTATACACACATATACACATATATGTACACGCACGCATATACACGCGCATGCGCACACACCCCCACCACCACCACCCCCCACTCACACACACACACACACACACACACACACACACACACACACACACACACACACACACACACAAGAAAAGAAGAAAGTAAAGAAAAAAGGGAAACATATACATTGTAAATTATCTTGAAAGAATACCTGAACACAAACAGGAGTGAATAGATTTAAGTGAAATAGAAATAAATTGATACAGAAAGTGGAGATAGCAAAAGATGGGGGGAAGAGAAAATGAAAGATGAGATAAATAATATATGAATTTGGGTAATATTTTAAACAGTTCATTTTTTTTTATGTGTGTACAATACAGAGGAAAGTACCGTTTGAAAACAAATCAAAAGGATGAGGAAAGTACCATTTGAAAACAAATCAAAAGGATGAGGTTCATTTGAGAGATAAGCTACACACTGACTCAAACATCAAATATCTCTCTCTCTCTCTGTCTCTCTGTCTCTCTGTCTCTCTCTCTCTCTCTCTGTCTCTCTCTCTCTGTCTCTCTCTTTTTTGCACACACACACACACACACACACACACACACACACACACACACACACACACACATAGGCACACACACACACACACACACACACATGTACACTCTGGGTTGAGCTGCTTTAAAAGTCTTATCTTCATCAATGCATGATTTTTTTTTTTTTTTTTTTTACTAGTTTGAGAAGAACTCTAGGGTATGACTTTTTGTTGATGAATGAAGATTCAGAATTTACTGCTGCTACTGTGCTAGTTCTACAGAGCATATTGCCATTA
This sequence comes from Conus betulinus, assembly GCA_016801955.1. NCBI lineage: Eukaryota > Metazoa > Mollusca > Gastropoda > Neogastropoda > Conidae > Conus > Conus betulinus. Next base: position 623,649 of record JADBJO010000224.1, on the reverse strand, counting down.
TGGGAAAAGAAGTGGAGAATGGAATTCCATCCAGTTCAGAATGATCACAAATTAATTAAATAGTCCACCTTCTCAAAGAACCGTGGACACCCTAGTGATCTCAACTTTGATTCATTAAACTTTTTGTCTGTTAGTTTATTGTGTTAAGCAAGTGATTGTGCTGACCTTAGAACTTGTGGCTGATCATGCAGTGATGCACTTAACATAGCCTAGTCAGGAAGGACTATACATCACTGATAGTCTTTTTTGTTTTGAATTTGAGTCTAAAATTAATTTAATGTGAGTGTATTTCATGTTTAAATTATGTACTTGCTGCCGTGATGTGGCCTTTGTGGTCATCTGGGATATGACATGGCGAGACTGGACCTGTTAGTAATTATTGTAGACTGAATGCTGTGCCAGTAATGAATTCTTGAATGTCTTGAATAGTAAGAAAAATTATAATTTGTCCGGGGATCTTTTTGTTATGAATATAAATGTGTTAGTTAGGTTTTTCATGCTAAGACTTTTGACTGTCTAGAAAACTTGTTTTGCTTATAATTATAAAGTTAAGTTTTATGTGCAGAAAGCAGTATGTACCCACAGACCCATCCCTCTCATTTTCCTCTTACTTTCAGTGTCACCCTCCCTCTTCGCTTCTACTAGTACACCCATTCCATCACCACCTCATGACCATCAAATTCTCACCTGCTCAGTGTGACCATCAGTTTCTCACCTGCTCTTATCCTTCACTTTCATTTTCTTCTCCTTCATCATCCACTTCTTTGTTTTGACATCCTCTGCAATGTTGGCAATGAAATTTGATTAATCCTATGTTTTTCTGTGATTTTATGTTGGTAGGCATTGATTACAAAACTACAACCATCTTGCTGGATGGCAAGAGAGTCAAACTGCAGTTGTGGTAAGTCTGATATATGTGCAGATCTGTATGAGTAACAGTCTTCCGTGTCTTTCTGTACCACTATAAATTATAATTAAAGTTTAAACTGCAGGTACAATCAGAGCTTCCGTTAGACTACAGCATTTGCCGGTATTTGGTACCGGCAAAGAAAAAATTTTCCGGTACAAGCCAAGCACTAGCCGGTACCATCCTAATCATGCAGCATAGAAAAATAAAATCAAAGTATTGGGGTCAATCATGCAAAACAA
>JADBJO010000224.1:605000-617500 GCA_016801955.1 Conus betulinus | reverse complement strand
AAATATGTATAAAGGATAAGTTATTTAAAATCTCAATCTACTCTCCAGCACATCTCTTTTGTGACAATTTTCGGTATGAAATATTGTGACTCAAAGATGCTGAAAAAAACTTTACCTGCTATTGTACTGAACTGTAAATGAAAGTAATGGTTCTGTGGTCCTACCCAGGTCTGTTTCAGATCAAGAACAAGAAGTTTGCTGGTGAAGATGCTGGGCTGGGACTTGATATTAAAAAAAAAAAAAAAGAACAAGCCTCATATTTCTGCATTTGTGTGTCACAGTTTTAGGAAAGTAAAGGATACTTAAAGGGTATCACACAGTTCTTGGGATCAAATCTATGAATGTGTACTATTTGTACGACACTAATTCAGATTGAACATGCTGAATTTTTACTTACTAGCACAACTTGATGTACAATACTGCTTGTACTTATGTGTTCTTTTTCTTCATATTGGTGAATGCTATAACTCATAGTTTCTCGATTATTATATGTCTGTTTGCAGTGCTGAGTTTGCAAGAGCTGGCATGCCGTACAATTGTGTCACAGACTACCATCTATGGCATAGATCATCTTCCACTTCCACCCACCCTCAAGTCCCACCTCAAGTCATACGCCCTCACCAACAAGACGCGTGCTCGCATGTTGAGCTTTATGCATCGCGACAAACACAAGAAAGCTAAGTATCTCAACCCACAGGATTCCCCACCAATAAACTGTGTCGGAAGAGCTGTGTTATCAGCTAGCAGTGGTTGTGTCGCTTATCAGAACATGTGTTTTGATGACTGTTGATGGAAAGCGACCTGACAGGTGCTCTGTGTACAATCACTGGTACAGGTGAAGAAGCATGGATGCAAGCTCAACCTATATACTGGAGGGGAAGCAACAAGGGACAAGGCAATTGACATAGCATGTAGCCCGTTTAGAGAGGAATGGCCCATTCTTTGACTGTGTGAAACGTCCTGGTAAGTGACGGTTACCTTGTTGTGATTCAGATTACAGAAATGGCTTCAGAAGAGAATAAGCTTATTTGGGCTGAGCAGTTATTCAAAGAAGGGGAAAGGCAGGGGAGTGCCCTGGTTATTACTAAGTTTGAGGCCAGCTGAAACTGCCATAAAATGTTTACATAGAGCCTGACTGGTATGCAGCCGTTTGCTCACACATGAGTTTGAAGTGTGCAAAGTGAACTTGCTTCATGTTTTGATGGTTACTGCCATGCATGTGAATTTAGCCACTTTTTGTGTGTGTTTCACAGGGTTTTTCTCATTGAGTGTGGCAAAGGAAGGATCATGGCACCACATTGTGTTTTACAGAAATGATCAGCCCGTAGGATACTTCAGGGGTATAGTTTGATTGGGGAAAAAAAGGGAAAAACATGTTGGTTCTACACAACCGATAATCTACAAAAGAGTGGGATACAATGGCAGCAGTGTTACGTGCTATAGTATCCACAGATGGGATATTACAGTTCTCATGAAGTGTTGCAGGCTACAGCCACTGAGAGTTATTCACTTTCAACTCTGTGTAGTGTCAGTTTTATTCTCAAGTGTCCACCAGAGTGCCTGTTAGTAAAGGTCAGCAAACAAATCACCAGAAATAAGTACTGAAGTTTTCAGATCTAATTTGTAATGCGTTCAGTTTGTTGGTTAACAATATCAGGACTGATTATCTTAAGTTCATGTTAAGTTCAGCTTTAGCTAAAACTTTAGTTCCAGCATAAACATTGCACAGCCAGTTGAGTGGACAACAGCTCTGTTATTCTCTTGTGTACTTATGAAATGTATGGTCACTCATAAGTGGAGGCTTGGAGATGTTATTTTTAGGGTTACAGTATCATATGCATGTAAAGATGTCATTGAAAAAAAAAGCCCTAATTTCCAGTTTGAAAGCTTTTACTAAAACTTTGTGAATTGAAGATCCCTGATTTGGAACTTTCTTGCCAATTGATTTAGTAGGGGTGTGTGTTAGCTGTGTAGTAAAAATTAATATAGGGTTTGTACAGCTAGTGAGCTACAAAATGAGGTAGGTAGATGTCGCACTTTGGAGGCTGGAAATCCATTCACTCCCTCCCTCTCTCTCTCTTTCTCTCTGTCTCCCTCTCGGTCTGTCTGTCTGTCATTCTGCCTCTTTGTGTCTGTCACACTGTATCTCTCTCTGTCTGCCTCCCTCTTTCTCTCTTTCGCTCTCTCTCTCTTTCTCTTTTTCCTCTGTCTAGATTAGCCATCTGGTGTAGATCTGTTTCATCACTAATGTTCTGGACATGTATTATTTTAACTAACATTATTGGCCAGGAAACAACATAAGCCAGTCCCAAGTTTAAAAAAAAAAAAAACCCTGTGGACACATCTGTTTGCAGTAACTGAATTGAAAAGTTTTGCTGTGAATGCCAAATCTGAGTGTTTTAATTGAAGCCACACACTTGATGTAGTCATCTTTAGGTTAACCCATTTTTACCAGATTAATTTTCCAAATTTTTGTTCCACTAACAGTGATGGGATTGTGGAGTGTATTGAATCATGACTGGCAGGCTTGGTTATGACATAGAACCAGGTGCAGTTAATCCAGAGACAGGATGGATGCTGGCCACCTTAAAACTGCTCATGTTTGTGGCACTCTTCATCTCACCCAGTTTAAAAGATTGTCAGTGATGTTTTTCAGCGTATGAAAATAGTGTCAGACCACTTAATGATGCACTGATAATTAACTGTTTCATGTGCCAGATTGTTCATATATTGTGTGGAATAGGTCGGTTACTAATCAGGAATGCTGTTGCTGTAATGTTTCTAAAAATAGTCCAAATTGTGTGCAGGTAGTTGTCTTACATTACATTAGGGATGAACATTTAGAGATGTTAAAGGTGACAGTTGATGAGTTTTATGCACAGTATCACAGGCTTTCGTATTTCCTTAGTGTCTATAGGTTAGATAGTTTTACTATGTCTTAGCTATTTTTGTTTTGTAGTTCGTCATTATATGCACATTGTAACTCAAAGAATCTCTTGATTGCTCATTCATTGTGTGACAATGATGACAAAAGACTGTTTATTTGTTTTGTGACCAGGAGATAATCACATTCATTTACAACTTCAGATTACTTGTGAAAAACAGCTGCTGTGCCCTTGTGCATTTATAAAGTTCTCGGTACGGTACGAGAGAAGCAGAAGATGAAGAGAAGCACATCTTCTGCTCTCTGCTGTCATCATCTCTGACCTCTCCATCCCCTGCCTCCTTTTCCCTCTCCCCTGCCCTCAGCCTGCCTCAGCCTCAACCTCTATCCCCTACCTTCTCTCCCTCCCTCCCTCTCCCTCCCCCCTCCCCTGCCTCTTAGCCTCAACCTCTATCCCCTACCTTCTCTCTCCCTCCCATCTCCTCTCACCTTGTCCCCTCTCTTCTCTAGTCCTCATTGTCCATTGCTGGCTTTGTCCTCTCACACAAAACACAATCTCTGTTTCCATCACTCATGATCAGTCTCCTTGTCTGTATCGGTCTGCCTTTCCCTGTCTCTCTGCCTGTCTGTCACCATATGCCTGTCTCTTGTCTCAGTCAGATCTTGGAATGTTCCCCTCCATTTGCATCGTTGTATGTTGCGCTCCGATTTGTGTACACAGTATTGAATATTGATCTAGTGCAACACGGTCGTGTTTAATGTTGATCTTGTACAGAGTGTATTTTTAATATTGTAAAGTGAAAATGTCACTAATCTGTACATATGAAACAGACTTTCTTCATGGTGCTTTAGTGAGGAGTATTTGCTTATTTCATAGAATTCTGTTGTGTGTGTGAAAGTTGGCTGTGCTCATTTTACTGATTTAGGTATGTGGCATGAAAAAATGTACTAATTTTGTTGCTGCTGTTGTAAGTATCAGATTGCATGTTTTGAAATCAAAAAGAAAATGAAAAAAGTGAAAAGGAATTGTGGAGGTTGTTAATTTTTGTTTATTAACTTGTTTATTTGTTTTGTTTATTTAATTTTATTTTTTTAAAGTGTATTTTTGCATCCTGCCAGAAGCTGTTTAGTGTAATGTGTTGAATGGTCTTGTTTAACATCTGATGTAACCCTTTTGTAAATGTGCAGCAACCTCCTGAATGTGCAGTCTTTATTATTTCATTATGACATTTACAGGTGCGCCACAAATCAGGTGGTCTGTTGAAATAACTGGTATGTATTTTCATCTGAAGACAAGTTCGAATTTTCCAAACAGCAGGTGTAATGATATTTAATGCTTCACCCCCATACTCCCCCACTCCTCTAATAAATAAAAGAAAATTTCTAAGCAGTGTCAGTTCTCACATAAGTGGCAGCAATGCATGTAGGTATCTACTTGCACAAAAACTTCCATTTGGACCTACATTTTCAGACATATCATCCACTGAAGGTTTTCAGTACAGTTGATTTGACCACAGCTACGTCAAAATGGGCACTGAATGTTGCAGCACATTTTCCAACAGGAACTGCTTGAAGGCTTTCAGCACAGTAGATTTGACTACAGCTATATTCAAAATGATGTCTGAATGTAGATGCACATTTTTCAAGAGGAAATGAGTGAATCGGTGATATGTTGATGTTATGATAGAAAATTATTTGTGTTTTTCATGGCTTAATACCAAGGACTAATGCACATATAGGCATGCATCTACAGCAGTTCTTTCTGTTTCTGCTTTTCTCTCTCTCTCTGTCTTGGTGTGTGCGCGTGCACACACGCTCGCACACACACACACACACACACACACACACACACACACACACACACACACACGCAAACACACACTTTTCATGGTTGAACCTTTAACTGAAAGGAAGTTTAAGAAACGCACACCTGTGCATGTACACACATAAGCATACAAGTATGAAAATCAAAGCAAATCAGCATCTCTGTTAAGGCGCTGTGATGTTTCGCGCTCTTTATAACCTATGAATGTGTGCCAACTGCTAGCTTTTTCAGTTCCAACTTCAGAATAGAAGACATGTCTTTTGGCTGATAAACTTCTCAGGTGGTCTCAGACTCTATGGGCAGCAAGTGGATACACATTATTTCTCTTTGGCAGACTACCAGTCTTTGATGTGAAGTATGAACCGCTAGATGCCTTCAGCGTAAAGAATGAGATTAATTTACTCTAGAACAATGGTCCGATTAAAATATACCTTTTTATATGATTATACAGGTTAAATGACGAAGAATGATGTAGCACACAGACACACCTACAAACACCCACCCAACCCCCACCCTCCACGCCCTTACACACACACACACACACACACTCTCTCTCTCTCTCTCTCGCAAGCACACATGCACACACATACATACACATACAGAGTCTCGCTCTCTCTCACTGTCTCGTGATAGAACATAATTTACCCTATCATGAAATGAATGTGTGTAGTTTGAAATTTTATCTTTTGAGCATTGACACATAACGCATGTCATGCTGATGTGCTAAATCTGGTTTTACAAGAATATCAGCATAACGTAATGACATAATGGCCGCATTCACATCTACTTGGGGGCCTGCCTGGCATGATATGGCATAGCATTGCTTGTTTCCTTGCCACTTTGCATTTACATGCCAATAGATGAAACCAGGTGATTTAAGGCTTGACCCCATTTGTTATTTTTGGAATTCAAGATGTTGGCTTCCAGTCGTAAACATACGATATACTGGTTGTTGGACTGAGAGCGGGCTGCTGCAAAAGTTACGATGAAGATACAACAGCTTGGATCACTGATGCAGCAAAGCGTACGCAAAAGGCAAGCACTTTTTATGCCTGTAAGTGTTAAGTTGAACTTTAGTCAGCAAGTTGCGGATTTGGTGTCATCATCTCAGCTACGTGTGATTCAGCAAAGCATGTGGTGTATTTTTTTTCATGGCACTGACTTGCACTTTGTTGTACAACATGCTCGTTGACAAGTTTCTTTCCAATGTCTGCAAACAAGAACAGATTTCTTGCGCATAAGTCCAGCTTCATCTGAATGTCTTCATCTGCCTTCGCTTGAATTTACTAGGGCTTTTGTTTCATCCTCTGTCCGTAAACTCGTGGCTGTTCTTCGTGCCATCTTTCTTAACTTCAGCTGACATGTGGGAATGGAATGTGACCACGTTTGGCCTGCCTTTGGCTCACCTCAGAAGCAAGGCAGTGATGCAGTGTGGCACAGTACAGAAAAGATAAATTTAAACTCAATTGCTTCGGCCACAGGCCAGCCAGGGTCAATAAAAAGTGGCCATGTAAATGACCCCAATGTCGCTGTTTCCCCCCATCATGCTTTTAGAATGAAAAAAAAAAATCATGCAGGCCAATGAATTGTTTAGCTGTATATCAATTTTCTGTTGCATTGCTTTGAGGAGGTCATTCTCTCTCTCCCTCTAGCTTTCTCTCCGATCTCGATCTCCTGATAGCTCAACCCTGGATCGCCTGTACTTTTAAGGGGAGACTATTGATCATTGTGAGATTGCTGAGAAAACGACAATAGAGTAAGGCTAGGAAATCTGTCAGTTGAACACAGTATACCAAGTCTGTGTGTGTTTCTTTTTCCTATCACATTTTGTATGAACTTAGGTTGATTTGGTGATTTTAAGAGTGTGTGTCTGGTGTGTGTGTGTGTGTGTGTGTGTGTGTGAAAGTCGTCTTTTTTTTTTCTGGGGACATTTTCATTTTATTTTCTCAAAGAACATGAATGATATGTGCTTGCTTTGCAGCATTGAAATTAACAGCAGTTGGATTTTTGTTCATTTTGCTAAAAAAATTCAAATAATGCATGAGTTGATCGACTGTTTTTATAGCATTAACTTTTTTTAGGACTAATTTATGTCATGTGTTGCTCTCTTGGTGATTTGTTGATGTACTTATTCTTTACAAATATGATCATTCTGACAGTAGGATTAAACACACTTTCTTGCTTTGTCATTTTCATATGAAATTTTGTTTTGGGTTTTGTCATTTTTCATAATGCATATTGTAATGATTTTGATATGAGTATAAGCTTTATAGGAACATGGTTACCATTTTTCTTGCAATTTAGATGTGGATCGTAAAATTGGAAAAAAAAGGAGGATAGCATGGCATTGGAACATGTATTTCTTTCTTTGTGGTAACTGTTGTGATTAGCAACTTTCATTTTTAGTAATAGTAAATGGCATTATTAGTAGAATTCAAAATAGAAGAGCTGTTGACCATATATATAACAATAATGAATATTGACTTGAGTGGTCAAGCTAAATTAAGATGAATTAACTCACTTATGCAAGCCAGTCATCACGTAATGTGTGGCTTCATCTAGATTTGTGTGTCTTGAATGAAAGAGAGAGAGAGAGAAAGAAAGAGAGAGAGAGTGTGCAAGTGTGTGTATGTGTGTGTGTGGATGGATCATGTTGTGTTCATTTAATGAGGAAATTAGTGTCAGTTTAAAGTTGTTCTGAAACTTTACATTTGAGTAGCAACCAAGTCCCCCTGGGCCCTTATCTTGCCTCCAAAGTATGCTCCCTCTCAAAATTGAAAATGATGATCACGACAGTCTCTCTTTGTACACATTTTGCATAAGAAATGGAACTTACAGTATCAAATTATGGCATGCTTGATCAACCTGTCGCATTCATGAGGGCCGCCTTGATAAAAGGAGTCCACACTCTTGCCAGATACTTTGTCTTTCATCAGCAAAATAGTAGATGGATCTTGGAAAAGAAAACAAAAAAGAAATTAGAAATATGGGCAGTGTATAATATGGATGGTGCTGCTATTCTAGATTCTGTTCAACATAACTTAACCATCAACCTGTGAAGTAAGTAGTACAGCAGAGGGTAAAAATTACGGCGCATCATGACCTTATCCTCTCGTTACTGTGTGATAAGAAAGGAATGTGTTGATTGACCCTTTTCCCCCCCAAAGTGTACAAATGAAAGTTTATGAGATGGACTGCGGTCCAACAGTTCATGTCTTAGTTCTGGAAGGTTTACTTTTGTTGCTAAGAGTGTCTTCCAGTATTATGTAATTACGTAAGCAATTTGCTTTGTGGACTTTTTTGTTTATGTATTAATTTGTTTATTTTAGTTACTGATCTAAAACAGATCATACGAATCCACAGTCTTTCTGGGGATTTGCAAAATCTACCTTCCATCAACAATTGTCTTCCCTTCTGATAGAATTAACGATACTTTTTTTTTGTTTTTGGATGCAGACAATGAGGCTTCATGCTGCTAATCAGTGAGAGTTTTTTTTTTTTCATAATAGACACAGGATTGAAGTGTTGGCCCCTTGATCAAATGTTGGTCCAGAAAGTTCTTGTGAGAACAGTGAGAGGTCTTAGTCCCTGGGTTCAAATCCCAATGGGGGACAGATATTTTCTACCCTTTGAATTCGTAGCGAGAAGATTGAGTCTCCTAGCATTCTTCTGGATCCCATGGAAATGCTGTGACAGACATTCAGTTTGGAAAAAAAAAAAAAAAATAAAACAGTTTGCCAGGTTGTCAAATCAGGATTGCCTAAAGGAGAGGACTGGTTACAACACCTCTGTTATGTTGCCCATGATTGAGAACGGAGGGTTGACAAGATCCTTGACTGCCCAAATATTTGTCACAATACATATGTCACCTGCTGTTACGAGGCAGTAAGCATGGATGGAGAAATGAACAGCGAAAATAGCAATAAAAGCTTAGTATTGATATAGGGCATACAGTTTCTGTGGGAGAGGACAGAACATTATGCATTAGTTCAAATGGTCTTAATAAACTACCATCCAAAAACTGTGTTTACTAAAATTGCTGACTTGAAGCATGGAAATTCGGGAAAAATATGTGAAGGTGTAGAAGTACCAAAATACCAGGGCAATTTGATTTTTTTCACAGAAAGGCTTTGCTGTACATTATCTTATTTGCGTTTTTTTCTGGGCATTGTCTTTTTTTTTTTTTTTCTGTGGATAAGGGGGTAGCTGCAGAAGAAGTTCTTGGAGGTCTGTATTGATGTATGTCCATGAAGCTGGGTTTGCTGACCAGTACTACATTAGCAAACGTGGCCCAGAACTTGGTAGTGATATAAGACATGTTTACATGAAGAGAACAGAGCGTGCACTTCTGCTTCTGTTAAAAACGTCCATCTCTTACTGGTTTTAGGTTATTGATTGGGACTCTCAGCAAATCTGACAGGTTTATGAATATCAGTATATTGAGAAAGTTTTCATGTTAAAATTCCCCATAGTTACTGGCCATAGGGCAGTAAGCTGTCAGAGGTTCATTGTGTTTAGGGCGCAGCATGATGGAAAGCAGAGCTCATCCTTCTGCCTCGGTCCTCTTGAATCTTCCCTGAACTGAATCAGGTACCCTGTTACTGCTGGGTGGACAGGGAGGGGTTTTTCAGCCCCCCCCCCCCCCCCCCCCCCCCCAAAAAAAAAAAAAAAGAAAAAAAGAACCTGACTCCATAAATGGTTCAAACTTATGATTGGCAGCTTGGTGGGCAAACTTCTAACCATTTGACTGTAGGCCTCAGATTTTTTCTTTCTTTTTTTTTTTTTTTTTTTTTTTTTTTTTTTTTTACTTTGAGATCCGTACATTGTTTCTTGAGAAATCGATGAAAATGTAAAAAAAAAAAAAAAAAAAAAAAAAAAAATGCATTTCATGTGTGGCACATTCATTTTTGGCTTTCATGAGTAAACAAAGTAGATTTTTTTTTCTTCTTGAATTGTATTTGTAACAAGTTTCCTTAAATGTGGTGTGTGTGTGTGTGTGTGTGTGTGTGTGTGTGTGTGTGTGTGTGTGTGTGTGTGTGTGCACATAATACATGTGTGTGCATATTATGTGGATATGCAAATGTGAACAAGCAAGGGAGGGAAATTTCAAGCTGCTAAATTTCAAACAATGCGCAACCCAAGTCTGATTTTGGAGCTTGATTATGTACTGGATTTTTGTGCCAAAGGGTTGCCATGTGTTCACGTTTATTTGATGAGACTCAGGCATGTGTGTTCTGTTAAGTAGTTGTTGTCAATGTTGGAGAAGCATTATGCATACTTTCTCTGTGTTCATACAGTTTGATGTTTGACAATGTCAGTTTTGGTAAAGTTATCAATATTATTAGTTTGTCTCAGTAGTTGAATGCAGTGGTGTGATTGTCAGTTCTATGAAGTTTAATTGATATGTTGTTAGAGCGGTATGAGCTTTCCATCACCATCTGTTTACACAAGATAGTTTTTGATAATGTCATATGCAGCAGGTACTAATTGATAACCACAGGAATGCTACTTCATCAAGTAGTTGTTGTTGACTAGTGCCAAATCACTAACAGATTTATCTATGCATGCAAATATATGTATATGGCACTCACACATAGTCAAATACTCACACATAGTCAAATACTCAACCCTCAGTCTCACACACACACACACACACACAGAGGGTTGGAGAAGTTTAAATTATCCACCAGCTGCCTGGGCTAGTGGATTGAAATTTCACTTGGCTGTTGGAAGTTTTTGACTCGCTTGAGATTTGAAATGCACCAGTTTTTTTTTTTTTTTTCAATAGATAGCAAACATTGAAATCAAAGGCAAAGTGAGTTCAATAGACCATAATTATAGCCTTGTTATCACACCACTGGTAGGTAGTGTAGAATGACAATGAAATGATTTTGATTCAATGCAGACAATACTCTGGGTCCTTTTTCTTGCCATTTGACTCCCCATCCCCTTTTATCTCTCACACAGATGCACACACATTAGCTCAAACAGTCACATGCACACACAGGTGTGCGTACTAGTGGGCATCCACATGTGCTTGCATGCACATACGAAGGCAAGCATGCGCGTGAGCTCTTGCCTGCACACATTGGGTGCTTGTTTGTAATCAGGAACAGGCAAAGTGTAGCTGTGATGGAAAGGAAACGCGCACCACCCTAATTATGCTGATCTACAGGGAAGTTAAGTTATGTCTACTAACCTTTTCAACAATCGAACACACACACCTCAATTTTGTCATTTGATTGAGAGTACATTCATAGGAGTCTGTGACAGAGAACTGAAAACAGAAGAATCCTTTTAAAAAAAAAAAGGCTGAATAACTCGACTTGCATTCATCTCTAGGTCCACTACCTTGTGTGCTGCTTTGCTTTCATTTTGAATTTTGCCACAGAAAAATGAATTGTTATTCTAATTGCTCTTCCAAGTCCCCAGGCAATCGTATTGCGCTATACAGTCTTGAATTTACAAGATTATGTCGGAAGTGCAAGGAAGATGGAAGAGGAATGAGTGAGAAGAGTCACTTACTCTATAATCTTTCTCCTCTTTCTCTCCGTTTGGTGTGTGTGTGTGTGTGTGTGTGTGTGTGCTAGTGTCATGAATACGTTACATTGTAACCAGCGTGTGTGTATGTGCATGCTTTTTTTTTTGGTGTGAACTCTAATGTCATAGTAGCTACTAAAGGGACATGTTAATGTTCTGTAGTTTTGTAATATAAGAAAAAGGTCTTGTGTATTGTTACAAACAAAACTAAACATTATGTTGTCACGTGCTTTTCACAAATGCTACATTTGTGGCTTTTGTGTGATGTTATTTGTGAGCAATAAAACAAAAAAAAACTTGATTTCTTTGTCTTTGACACTTTGTGGATGTGCGCACTTGCCCATGCTGAATGAAAACTTTGCATCTTATAAGAATATATGGGTTCCACCGGACACCAATAGTGTGAGGAAGTGGAGGATTGGATTAGGAAGGATGGCGGCATGTCATATAATGTCTGACTGATTCACAGCTTTGCTATTCACCTTTAATCAATACCTATGTGGGGCATTATAACGCTTGCATGGACGGAGGTGTAGCAGACTTGTCTTAAGTTCTATTCTTACCTGTTTTGTTTGATGTTGCATTCACACTTCAGATGTCAAAAACTTAAAGATACTTTTGAAGAGAAGGGATGCAGGTGAGTTTGGTGAAGATGATGGGGTTACGAAGGGGTGAAAAAAGATGAGGGCTGGTGGTTGGGGAGTACTGCAGTGACATCAGGACTATCATTTTAATTTAACAGAAAACAGATTTTTATCCCTCTCTCCATTAAAAAAATGATGGTCCCAGTATTCTCCGCCCCACCCCCCTTTCTTTCATGAGACAGTTAAGCGAGATCCACTGTACAGGGGAAACATGCACCAGAACACACACAGCAGCAAGAGAGATTTCATCCATGACGTTTTTAATATGATTACACACAGACCCTATGGTGGTCAGCTACGATTTCATCCAAAGTAATGTGTTTTGATTTTTAAAGTTGAGCAATGTACAATCGAAACAAAAATGTATTGAGTCTTTCAGTGAGATAGCTACATTTCTTTTCCTCGTGTCCAACGGGTGTTCGGCATAAAAATAGGACTGTGAAGGGTCACACTCGAAATTCAAAGTATGAATTCAATTGTCTGCCAGATGAAGTTACTAGGCACCCAGCTGTTGGTAATCAAGAATGTGGGATTCCTCTCTCTCTCTCTCTCTTGCATACACAGTGGCACACATACAGGTGAACACACTGGCGCGTGTGCGCATGCT
>JADBJO010000224.1:587500-590000 GCA_016801955.1 Conus betulinus | reverse complement strand
TCATGCAACTAGTGAAGGTATTTTCATATTTACTCATGCAGCTAGTGAAGGTATTTTCATATTTATGATACACATTTTCCCTTTTTATTTGAACTTCAAAAAAAAAATTTTTTCTTCTCAATTTCGAATCTTTGCCAAATCATTACTATAATGATGGAAGAATTGTTAACCTGCACTTGTTTTCCCCCGCTACTTAATTGTTCAGCATTATATATAAATATGTGTGTGTGTGTATCTTTTTGACTTAGTTAAAAGTATGCTTAAAGTCTCCAGACTTGCTGGTCAATTATGATGTTGGACCTCAGTAAGGTTTATGTACTCCTTCTCAACGCCCTTCATCGCTGGAGATCTTTTTCGCACTCGCAGCCAGCAGAGGATGCTTTTCGTTCTCATCAACGATGAGTAGGTCACTGAAATAGTATCTCTCCGGGACAGACGCGTGAACGCGTTAATGGGAATCAACAAACGATAAACACGTGCGCTGCTATGACCTCGATGTGGGTGCTTTAAATGGAACGGAAAATGGTGATCAGCAAATGGCGGCAGCGTAAATGACTTTTATTCAGCTAACGAATTTTAAGATCGTGCTTATGACGTGGGTAGTGAACTGCTTTGTTGCTGTTCGAACGCGCGCGCACACACGAACGAACGCATGCACAAACACACACACGCACGCGCGTATGCACGCACGAACGAACGCATGAACCCACGTACACACACACACGCACGCATGTACACACGCATGAACGAGCCAACACACACACACAAGACAGATATCTACATACTTTATGTACAGCAATGGGGCCTGTAACGGTCCCTGAAAACTGACATGCTTTATTAAGGAGAATAACATAAGGTTGAGGCTAGAGAGCCAGACATTCCGTAATTTCTTTTTACCCCATGGTTGTAAAAAAAAAACAACAAACAAACAAAAAAAAAAAAAAAAACCGCAAAAATGAACAGCGTTTAGTATCCCATAAGTACTCAACCGACCCCCCCCCCCCCCCCCCCCCCCCCCCCCCCCCCCCTCCCAAAAAAACCCCAAAAAACAAAACAAAACAAAACAAAAAAAAAAAAACTAACCAACCAACTAACCAACCAACCAACCAACCAAAAAAACTGGCAGGGTAAATGGACTCTGCAGAACGGACAGTTAAATGTCCACTCTGGAAGTGTGCACAATTTTCACGACGTAATTACCAATCCCATGGGGTATGGGTGAATACCACACAGGATCTAAAAGCGATCACTCAGCAGAGCACGTTCGTTTGAAGCTCTGAGTGATCTCCCTTTAAGGTTTATTTCGACAGAAATACACACGTTCTAATGCTTATCGTATGATGATGATTTCTTCACAAACGTCACACAACGGGCCTGCTTGACATGCTTGACTGCAGTCCAGGCAATTAACTGTAACAGCCCAGTCCCTTCTACATAATCCCCAATTGAACAGTGACCTTCATTTCTGTACAAGAAAGTAGGTTATTGGTGAACATGGAAAATGGTTCTGCTAAAGGTACAGAACTCGATGGTTCTCATAGCTGTAGTAGAAAAATTTAAGATTTATACTTTAGCGTTGCTGTTTCCACACTATCTCTCATTTTCCACTGTTTCTCTGAAAAAAAAAGTACCAGAGAATATACAGTGTTTTAAGCTTAATCTCTAACTGTGGACACGGACCTCAAGTACCCTCAGGTCACAATTCAGACTTTCGAGCTCACCCATGATCCAGTCTTTGAGCCAGTTAAAAGAGTGCCATTCCTTTCATTCTAATCTGTCTGCTTGGAAACTTCTACCATGAAGCTTAAATTGGCATATGAGAGTTAAGAATGGGAATCGACTTTCAGATACAATCAACATTCTCAGAACAATCGGGTTGTGTCTGTTTACATACAATCGAGTCCGAACAGTGCTATTGTAAGCTATTTCCGTGTACAAGGGAAAAAAAGAAGAAGAAGAACGATGGTAATTAAGCTGGTTGGCATCTGGCATCTGAATAAATGACATTGACTTCAAAAACTACAGCATATGTAAGAAAACATATTTCTTAAGTGCTATGGCCTTGTAAACAAAGATGGCGTCTACTTTCACTTTCCCTGCCACATCTTGGCAATATGCCCCCCATCTTTTAAGGCAGGCAGCCAAAGTCTGGCGCCACTTAAACTCTGAGTGATTTGTTTATCTTCGAGGCTTTCTCACAGTAGACTCTGCGCGGCGCTCATCATCATACTTGTCAGTTTGGTTAAGCAATACGTAAACTGGCTTTATGATTGAAAGCTTTTCGCCTAACGAAGATAATAAACGTCGTTTAGTCCTGACGAGTTATTGTCCTTAGGCGCCCCCAGGTGGCGTTTGGGAGGTAATGGACTTTTTACGGTGTCAGTAAAGTAGTAGCGTGGTGGAGCGAATCAGGAAGTTCAAAGACACTGTTCTTTTCACATTTTATTGTAAAGACTTTTCACGCTACGGTGCTTCCTGAGCCTAGTGAGGAGTGAAAGAG
>JADBJO010000224.1:552500-582500 GCA_016801955.1 Conus betulinus | reverse complement strand
AGTTCAGAAAGGAAGAAAATAAGGAAAAAATAAAATCATGTTCGTGGCCTACAGGTTTTTCTCTCGAAGTTCCGTTGTTCAGAATTAACTTTTCTGTTTGTCTTTTTTTTTTTTTTATATGTGTACAGCCTGCACACTCTCCTTTCGAATTTTTGTGTTTAACATAAGTCATACTCTTTGTTTCTCTCTGTGTATGCACAGGGTCTGCAAGCGTTCTCTTTCGACAGTTCGTTACATCCTTTTTGCGTCCAATTTGAGGAGACAAGTGATTGTTCATTCTTCGTGTTCATTGCCTTGAATGTTGTTTGGCTTGCCTGGAGAAGACGAAAGAGGTCGAAACGCGTCGTGTTTCGTTGTGTAATTTGTCTGTCTCTTTCGTTCGGCGGAACAGTAAATCTTTTAAGGGCTGTTTTAATTTCTGCCCCGCAGTGACCTCACTTTGAAATCAACAATTCGTCGTCCAGATCAATCCATCTTTCTGTCCTCTCTTGAATTGTCTAAAGAATACGAATAGTAGATTGTCAATGTCTGTCTATTGTTACTATCATTTTTTTTCTCTCTCCGATAATTGTCTACCTTTCTGTCTCGCCGCCACCAGTCTGTGGCTTGACTGCTTTCGGGTTGTCGGCGTGTGTGAGACTCGTTTTTTTCCACTACACAGCTGGTAAGATTTCGATTCTGCCTACCTGTACTTCGTCATCTATTTCTATACAAGTGAAATCTAGGTTACTGGTTGATGAAGAACGATTTGACCAACGTTGCTGAAGTCTTTGAACATCCCGGCAGCGATCCAACTCGCTCAGGCTTAGTATGTTAGGCTTGAGAGCTTCAAAAAAAGCCGTTGTGGAGATAGAAGGCCTATCGAACTGACCACATGAAATGTTTTAGGGGAGTTCAGAGCTGCAAAACGATATGGTTTACACGTCGTCTGAGATTGTTCACCTACCGTCATTTTAACTGGTTCCGCACCACTCACCCCTCTTCTCCCTCATCACCCTTCGGTTTTTCCTCTCCCTTTTCATCTTCAACCCTCGCCCACACATCTCCGCCACAAACAGTTGGACATGACAACTGAAATTCATATTGGTGCTAAAAAGGTTAAATCAATGTTTCTTTCATCGCGAAAAGATGTAAGCTTAGCACTTTTTTTGTTATAATATTTTTGTTTTGTGGTCTAGCGTTTGCTGAACACTGCTACTTCAGATCAGAGAGAGAGAGAGAGAGAGAGAGAGAGAGAGAGAGAGAGAGAGAGAGAGAGAGAGAGAGAGAGAGAGAGAGAGAGAGAGAGAGAGAGAGAGAGAACAATTAATGTCAGTCATGACAAATGCCAGTATGAAAGTGAAGTGTGTAGCTTTCCGCCCGATTTGAAAAGCGCTGTGCTAACATACCAAGCAGGATCAATTATATATGCAGTGACAATCTCCCCCCCCCCCCCTCTCTCTCTCTCTTTTCTCTCTCTCTCTCTCTCTCTCTCGCTGTCTCCACAGACAGACAGACAAACAGACAGACAGACAGACACATACACACACACACACACATGAAGTGTTTTGCTCCTGAAGAAGCCTTTGTGGCGAAAGCTTGGGTATTAAAGTTGTCCCTGTGGGAAAAGGTTCAGTTCTTACAACGTGATTACTCCTCAGCAGTCACAACAATCTGTTTTAGCACACACACAGACACACACACACACACACACACACACACACACACACACACAGTGCGCACGCATGTGTGTGTGTGCACTGTGTGTGTGTGTGTGGGGGGGGAGTGAGTGAGTGTGTGTGTGTGTGTGTGTGTGTGTGTGTGTGCTAAAACAGATTGTTGTGACTGCTGAGGAGGAATCACGTTCTAAGAATTGAACCTTTTATGAAGTGTTTTATTCCTGAAGAAGCCTTCGTGGCGAAAGCTTGAATATTACAGTTGTCCCTGTGGGAAAAGACGTTCAACTTGTTTTAGTATTCATTTTATTCACAAATCATCTTGTTGACGTCGTTTTGTTGAGGCGCGCGTGTGAGTTTTAGTGAGAATATTACCTGTGAACACACACACACACACACACACACACACACACACACACACACACACACACATGCATGTAGGCCTATGTATGTATATTCAAAAGCCCTCTTTTCATTTCTGTTGTCTTCGTCGTCTTACGACTCCCTCCCTTTTTTTCTTTTTTTTTTTTCAGTCTTTGCCCCATCATTATTGGAACGACCGAGAAATTGCTACCCTGCAGCTGTATCCTCCCTCGGTTCACTTGTTTTTATATATTTTCGGCTGCTGTCAGTGCTCATGTGGCTGACAATGCTTAGGTTATTGAACAGTGGGACTCGCGCCACTCTGACTGTTGCCATCTTTTGACCTTCCATGTATCTTTACATGGATCTTCTCCCATAGGCTCAAAGATTCTGCCTATATTTAACACTCTTTACATGACGATTTTCGGTGTGTTGTTGTTGTTGTTGTTGTTGTTGTTGCAACTTATTTCCTTACAGCGCTTTCTTTTTGTTTTTCTTTTCTACCCTTCACAGGCTACTTTGGGGTGCCGTTGCATTCTGTTCATGAACTCTTGGTGGTGAATATACCACAGAATCACAGACTTTGGTATACTTCCATTTGCTGCCAGGGGAGCACCGACATGGTCAGCCATGTCTCACTGATGAGTCCTAATCAACAGACGAGCATGATGAATGATCCTGTTTTGAAGATGGACTAGGATGGTCCCCCTTATGCTGCCAGAAAATGATTTTATATTCATTATGTAACGTTCTAACATTTCATTCCTGTGTTCGTACTCTCACGAAAATTCACGGCCCGGATTTCTTTTCTTTCTTTTTCTAATCTTTTGCCAAATCAGTATTCGCCTACGCTTGTGTTCCCTCCACTACTACCGATTTGTTCAACATAGCATTCTTTGATTAATCAGTGGGAAATCAGTTAGTAGGAGATCCATGAGAGGCTGCTGTGCACAGTTCTTAGCTGCTGTCAGCACCTGTGTGACAGACAATGCTTGGGTTGTTACACAAAGTTCACCACTCTGACGATTGCCATCTTTTGACCTCTCTTGTTTCCTTTCGCCCTATACTTAATCTGTGTACATGATCATTTTAGTTTTTTCTGGCTTTTTTTTTTTTTTTCTCGATTCACTTTCCTACACTTCAATGGGTGCTTTGAGTTGACATTGGATTCTGATTCTGAACCCTTGGTGGTGAGAATTCACAGAACTCAGACTGTGGTATATTTCAATTTGGTGCAAAGGGAGTAACACCGTGTCTCACTGATTAGGCCGAATTAGACGACGAAAAGCCTCTGAGCAGGCGATATGCATGTTCTGTTGTCAAGATGGACCACGATGGCCCTCATAGCTGCTAGTGAAGGACTTCATATTCATAATCAAAAGCCCTAATTTTTCAGCACCTGTGTGACAGACAATGCTTGGGTTGTTACACAAAGTTCACCACTCTGACGATTGCCATCTTTTGACTCTCTCTGTTCCCTTTCGCCCCTATACTTAATCTGTGTACATGATCATTTTAGTTTTTTCTGGCTTTTTTTTTTTTCTCGATTCACTTTCCTACACTTCAATGGGTGCTTTGAGTTGACATTGGATTCTGATTCTGAACCCTTGGTGGTGAGAATTCACAGAACTCAGGACTGTGGTATATTTCAATTTGGTGCAAAGGGAGTAACACCGTGTCTCACTGATTAGGCCGAATTAGACGACGAAAAGCCTCTGAGCAGCGATATGCATGGTTCTGTTGTCAAGATGGACCACGATGGCCCTCATAGCTGCTAGTGAAGGACTTCATATTCATAATCAAAAGCCCTAATTTTTCATTTCTGTGTTCTTTCTCTAACACAACTTCCCCCTGTCCCCCCCCCCCCCCCCCCCCCCCCCCCCCTTTTCTGTCTGTCTTTTTTTTTTTTTTCTTCGCAAAATCATTACCGAAATGACGGAGGAATTGTTAGCCTGCAGTTGTTTTCTCCCCCACTACTACTTTTTTGTTCAAAACATCATTGTTTGATCAATCGATGGAAGATTTGCATCTTATAGGAAGATCCATGTGCAGTTTGTTCCGCACAATTCTTTGCTGCTAAGAGCACTTACGTGTCTGACAATGCTTGGATTATCAAATAGGGGAGCTCACCTGCTCTGACTGTTGCTATCGTTTGACCTCTCTTATGTCCTTACTGGATGTTCAAGCATAGGTTCAAAGAGTTCGCCTTACGTTTGATAGTCCTTACCTAATGATAGTCTAGGTTGTCCGGTACACTCTCGCCTCTTTCTAGCTCCGCTCGCTGCTATGAAATGTAGACACTCGCCAAGCAAGCGAGAAAAGCGTCTCTAGCGTTCCTCCCACTCCAGTAGAAAGAAACTCGTGGAGAGCGTGGCAGCAGAGTCCTCAGAAGAGAAGCCCCCTTCAAGCGAGTGTTTCGGCCCTTATCTCCTGACACTCTAGGGGGGTTGGGCCACACCCGGTTCATGACTCCGGATGTCCCTCTGCTGCCCCCTTTTTTTTTCCCATCTTGGGATGAGCCATGACTGGGATTCGAACCCATGCCCTTCTGGACATGCTCATTTCCACTTAATGACTCGCGCACTAACCACTGAGCCACAGGGACACCTGATATTTGTAGGAAAGTTAAGCCTTATGAAGTTCACTTTTGTTCCTCCTTGACCAGATCCAACTTGAACACCTCTCTGCCGCTTCTGCCCATTGCTTTCAGGGCTTTGGTTTTTTTTCCCTCCCTGCAACTGAGAGCTGTTTTTCATGAGGCTGTATGCAGACGTTCCACACAAACCCCTAGCTCCAATTTCTGCAGTGAGGACTTTGACCTGATAGCCTTCTCTCCTCAGGCTGTTTGCCAGATCAGCATACTTTTCAGTCTTGTAGATCTGAGCTGCCTCCATTCTGTTCTCATATGGCACCGTGAGCTCGATCATGATCAGCTGCTTGGTTGACTGAGAGTGTAATACTATGTCTGGTCTCATGCCACTCTTGCTGATAATCTCTGGGTGACTATTCCATTCTGGGAGGTCTGCTGTGCACTCCCAGTCATCTGCCCCGTCCAGCAGACTCTGCCTGCATGTTCCGAGTGGCACTGTTGTTCTTGGCCATGATTCGCTGCCTCCTGCCGTGAAGAATGTTGCGGGTGCTTTTGGAGTCCTGATTTTCCCTTTTGTGGTGTTGGTACTAGCCCAGACTACTTGTACAATCTCTTTGAGCACTTGGTTGTGCCTCCATGTGTACCTTCCTTGAGCCAGGGCTACTTTACATGAGCTTAGGACATGCTCCACTGTTTTTTTTTCATGGCAAAGGGGGCATGAAGGATCGTCTGTTTTTCCCCACTTCACCAGGTTTGCATTTGAAGGCAGAAGGTCATATGCAGATCTGAGAATGAAGCTGATCCTGAGAGGGGCCATGTGCCAAATGTCATTCCAAGTGAGACTTCTTTGGAGTGCATTCTCCCACGTTGTCCATTGCCCTTGCTGGCTCTGCTGCTGGACTGCTTTTTTGAGTCTTTGTTGGTCTTCTTCTTTTCTCATCTCCTGAATCATCATGTCTCTTTGGCTTTTCCTTTGGCCTTTGACCACCATTCAGTTTTGGTCACCCCAGTCCTTGTCTGTTGGTCTGTGTGTGTCCTGTTATTTCTCTGATCTTGAGACTTTCTTTTGCAGAATCCATCGCCTCTTGAACTTTCCATTTTCTGCCTGTCTTCAGCTGGGGCTTGATTGCTTCAACCACCTTGTCTCCTGAGTCCTCCAGCATGCTTTGAAGTCTGATCTTCCCTGCTTTATATTCCTCCAGGATGGATTTCAGTGGTAGTTTAAGCTTTGCTTGGCGACAGTATAGCGCTATGTCAGTCAGACAGGGTGGGACACCAAGCCATTTCCTTGTGAACTTGTTGATTTTGGATTCCATTGCCTCCACTATGCTGGTGCAGATGTCGTATATCATCAGAGGCCATAGGAGCTTTGGTATCAGCATGAACTGCAGACACCAGACCTTGTATTTGCCAGGGAGCCCACACTGGTCAATGGTCTCCAAGCCTTCTTCCGACATCTGTTTGGTTTCTTTTGCTCTTCGTGTGTCTTTCAGCGTATCATCATACCATCTTCCAAGGCTCTTGACTGGCTCTTCTGTTACTGTTGGAATGGTCTGGTTGGCAACACTGAAGACCACAGATTCGGACACTTTTCCTTTCCTCAGTGAGAGACTCCGTGATTTCTTTGGCTTGAACTTCATTCTGGATGAGGCAACTATGTCGTCCAGCCTCTCCAGCACGTGACGTGTGTCTCGTCTTCTCTGGATGAAATCACTGTAGTGTCATCCATGAAGGCCTTGAGAGGGGGCATCTTGTATCCATCGCCAAGGTCTGTTTGTCTTGCGTTGCTTGTTGCTGCTTTCAAGATGACTTCCATTGCCAACACGAACAGTACTGGGGAAATTGCACAGCCCATTGCAATGCCTGCTTTCCAAGTTGATCCAATCTGTTGTGTACTCCTTGGTAGAGAACCGCATTGAGAAGCCATTGAAGTACTTCTTGAGCATGTCGCGGATGTTCTTTGGCACATGGTACATCTTAAGAGCCAACTGTAATCTCATGGGGTACAGATCCATATGCGTTTGCCAGGTCGAGCCACACTACGTCCAGGTCTCTCTTTTCTGTTTTTTTGCTCTTTGGATTGCGTCCCAGATCATTGTGGCGTGTTCTACACAGCCAGCCACGCCTGAATGCCACCTTTCTGGACTGACACATCCAAGTACTTGTTTTCCATGAGGTACTTGGTCAGCCTTGCTGCCATGACAGAGAAGAAGATTTTCCCTTCGACGTTCAGTAGTGATATTGGCCTGAACTGGCTGATGTCACTTGAGTTTTGCTCTTTGGGGATGTACACACCATCCATCTGCGTCATCCACTGGCCGCTGATCTTCTGATTTCTCCAAGCTCCAACTTCTACTGAACTGTCACAGGCCCATCTCTACTGTCTGCCGATAGCTCATCTTGGGTCACTCTCTTTTTGTCCGGCCATTTGATTGCTTCCTTTGGAGGTCTTGTCATGGGAAAGCCTCAAGACACTCCTAACCAGCAGAACAAACTAACTGAAAAAAAAAAATCAATCACCTGCACGCCCCACCCCCTCCCCCCCCCTCCCAGGCTCTTGTGCGTGCGCACATACACACATTGAAAAGCACACATACGGAGTCGAGCTCGCACATCTACACACTTGCACACACACACACACACACACACACACACTCACACACACTAATGCACGCGACCGCGCGAGTGCACATGCACTCACGTACGCATAGAGAGAGACAGGGTTGATGAGCTTGGGGGGGAGGGGGGGGAGAAGAAAGGGGGGGGGGGGGAGGTGAAAAAGGTTTAGGATGGAGGACGAGAGGGGCGGTGGTGGGGGAAGAAATCACGCGATATTTACCACATTACATTCTCCCATTGGTCGTTCGATCGGCACAGCGTACAAGGTTTTGCCCACTTAGCCACGTGTGCATAGTTTGGTCGGAACGGCCAATCAGAAACGGAGGTGACAATGTTGAGAGATGCGTAGGTGACTGCATTCTCTGGTTCAGTGAATGTAATGGCCCTCTCTCTGGGCCAATCAAAATGCCGTCTGCTGTTACGGCAGCTGATGCGACGAGATGTAACGAGGTGTGGAGGGACTGACGAGAGAGAGAGAGAGAGAGAGAGAGAGATCTGAAATCTGAAATCTGAGGATAACTGAATAAGCAATTCAATACTTTTTTTCATCAGTTCCATCAGAGAGAGAGAGAGAGAGAGAGAGAGAGAGAGAGGGGGGGTTGGGCATAGTTGTGGTGGGTTGCAGTTCATGTTTTTCATGCATATGTGTTTTTAACCTGTCAGTTACACAGAATTCATTTGCATAGATCGATCATCGCATGTTCGATATCCACTGCGAAGTTAAGACCTGCCCCCTTCCCTGTTCGTGTTACGTGTCAGCTGAAATGTGACGACTGTGACCGCTATTTATACGAAGCTCTCGCACTGATCCACGTACCAGATCTTTACCATCTGGTATCGCCTGCACAGCTTTAGAGAAAAGAAAACACCAGGTATGTTGTTTGATGTTACTGTTGAGATTTGGGTGCTGTAAACGCTTATTCAGTGTTACTTTCCGACAGTTTTTTTTTTTTCTAACAACTCCGCTTGCCAGCTGATGTGAATCTATGCAAACTGATGGTCTTAACATGGGAAGCAAAACCTTTCGCGGTTCGAAGACTTTTCTACTTGTAAAGATGACTTTTAATCGTATACCTCCGGTGATTTTATTTAGTTTTACACACACACACACACACACACACACACAGACTCTCTCTCTCCCTCTCTCTCTCTCTGTCTGTCTGTCTGTCTGTCTGTCTGTCTGTCTCTCTCTCTCCTTCTGTCTGTCTCTCTCTCTCTCTCTCTCCCCGGTAAGTTTACTTAATCCCTGGTTCCTTTCCCCTGATGCACACATGCACGCGCGCGCGCGTGCACACACACACACACACACACACACACACACACACACACACACACTCACTCTCTCTCTCTCTCTCTCTCTCTCTCTCTCTCTCTCTCTCTCTCTCTCTCTCTCTGTTTTGTACCTCTCTTCGATTCCTCCTCCTCCTCTCTCTCTCTCTCTCTCTCTCTCTCTCTCTCTCTCTCTCTCTCTCGTCTGTCCCTCCACATCTCTGTTACATTCTCGTAGCATCTACTGCCGTAACAGGCAGACCGCATTTTGACTGGCCCAGAGAGGGCGATTACTTTCATTGAATCAGGTCCCAAGTGAGGGTTTTTTTTTTTGTTATCTACATTAATCGTTGTTTGTCGCCCCAGTGAAGTTAAGGACAAGTGGAAAACAAGTGCTTGCACTTCAATAACAAGATTTTAATTTGGCTCACAGGTCTGGAATGACGTAGAGCGTACTGATGATTCGCTTCTGATCATCCCCAACGCGAGCGAACGAGCACCTGCTCGATATGCAGCAGCAAAGCTGCGCAGATTGGAACGACACAATGTACACGCTAGGCTCTAGGACATTCTCGCTCGAAATCCGTGAAAAGGTGTTTCCAAGTTAAAGAGGTTGGACTTGTCAAAAATCCTACATACGTTCGAATACCTGCATACTTTCGAAAGATCGATATTTAAAGTTTTGTTTCTTTTTATTTCTTTTGCTTAACATGGGTGGGGTTGGCATGGAGTGTCGACCATTAAAAAAACAAGAACATTCTGGCAGTTACGTACATACTGTCGAAGTGACTGCTCTGGTTTTGGCAATAAACATTGCTTCCCATTCCCAGCATCTTTTCGGATTCTGTCTCTCCTTTCTAAAAGCAGTTTTTTAATAAAAAAAAAAAAAAAGTTCCGCTGTATAGCTGAAAATACGTTTGTAGAAATGGACTCGCAACCCTGCGCAACAAGCCGTCCACTGCACAAAGACAAAAAAATCAATCCCACTCTTTAAACTTTTTCCTGCTTGCCTCCTATGGATTTGTTTTCTTTTTGCCTTTCGACAGTTTCACTCCGCCATACGATGAAATATAATCATTTGTGGACCTGGACCTCACAAAAATTCCAATGTTCTTTTCGATTTCACTACTGACGCTACCAATTACTATCGCACGAGTCCTGTGCAGAACTTTGTTAGAGAAAAACACCATCTTGCCACGAAACTGAGGCGTCGAAGTCTGCAGATCACATTGCTAGCTGCTTCTGCCTTCTGTTCTATAACTCCGAATCGACCATCAAAAAAACAAAAACATTCTGGCAGTTACGTATATACTGTCGAAGTGACTGCTCTGGCTTTGGCAATAAACATTGCTTCCCATTCCCAGCATCTTTTCGGATTCTGTCTCTCCTTTCTAAAAGCAGTTGCTGGCTATAACGTCAATCGCCCAGAGCTACAGAAATAAGCTGTGGTCAAAGACGAAAGGAAAAGCAGAGACAGGCACAGTAATACGGGAGATGAAAGAAGAAGACAATGCTGGAAGAGTCCAGAAGGCAGTCTGATGAGAGGGGAACAGGGGTAATCGACTAGGTGGGAAAGCGAATTAAAAAGCAACAACTTCATCTGGAATTCAAAATGACATATACCCTATGTTTTTCATTTTATTTTATTTAGTTAGTGAGTTATTGTAAGGATCAACTTCGTCCTCACATTTGTACAAGGATCTCCTGCTCTCGAATGCAAACGCGGTGAAATGATCGAGAAGAATAAAAGTGGACATCACCAGGGTTGAATTTCCCACCTTACAACGCATATCCGATAACTGATAATTTGAGCCATCAGTCACTAAGGGACTCGGCCTTGAGGTGCCTGACTACCCCAAAGATACAGGTTCGAATCCAGGCAGCAGTTATAACAGCAACAGCAAAAGAACACCGGTGTGACGTTTCACAGAGACGAGATGACGAGAATTCTCGCTCGCTTGGCGAGCGTCGGCCTTTCATGGCACACCCTAGCGGCTGGCTGGGCTAGGTAAAGGCGAGACATTGCTATACTGTCTTGGGGCTCTTTTACATGCGAGGAAAAATGACCGACATTTGTAATGTACTGTAATTGGTGCGCGAAACATAGTAATGCTCTCTGAGGGGTGCATAAAGCGACCAAACATCGGACTCTGAAACAGCAAGAAAAGCTTGAAGAAGCAGTCACGCAGTTTATGTGAAGTTTTGTCTTGCACACATTTCGATACTCCCTTCGCCTCTCGCATCCCTCGCCGCAAGGATAAGCTATCCGCCTTGCAAATTCTAGCGCGTATGAAATTCGTTTTAGGTCTCATGATCGACCCGGATGCTGCCCAGCTTTCTCAGAATGTGAGGAATTGAGGGAAAAAAAAAAAACACCTGCACGAAGGGGGCTTCATGGTTGAAATATATCTGCGTCAAAATAGGTAAAAACAGAATGATAGCAAACTTAAAGCTGATGGTGTGCTCAGATACTCTTTACACACTCATTCCACAAGCAATGACAAAACATTTAATCATGAATATCAAAACGATAAGATAAACAGTAATATGGAATGGTAGAAGGAAAAAAAATAAAGAGACAAACGCGGGAAAAAAAAACCTGCGACAGACACAACGAGGGAAAGAACCAGACACGCTGGAACGGGTAAGGAGTGAAGAGAGAGAGAGAGAGAGAGAGAGAGAGAGAGAGAGAGAGAGAGAGAGAGAGAGAGAGAGAGAGAGATGCATGTGTTCCATTGATTTTGTGCCTTTTCATCTCATGTTTCCATCGCCAGTAGTTATCATATAAGAAATGAACATTGAACGCTATATCAGCAAGTTGCCACAAAAACAAATCGTTTTGACTGATTAAATGGTACACTGCTTTGACAACAATTCATTTCATATCTTGACAGGATATGATTTCGTCGAGGAAGAGTGTCTATGTGAATGAAATTTGCTGGAAGAATGAGAACTATAATTCAACTGATAGTGATGTTATAAAGCCAATGTACGAACAGCGCTTAGCGGTTTCTCTGGTTGCACCACAAATGCAGGCCGGATTAAGTGTTAAATTAAAAGTATTGATATCTCGAGTGAGATTGCTCATTCCTCGGTGTTCTCTGCAATGACTAGCCTGATCGCTTTGGTCTCCACAGTAATCGTAAATCGGTACAACTGTATCCTGGAACGAAACAACACATTTAATTGCAGCTAGCGAATCGCTTCTCTTTAAGTTGGTCCAGGAGAATATCCCAGAGCCATGTGATGCTAGGTATGAATGAGTTTTTTTTTTTTTTTTAAATAGTTATGGCCTTTATGTTTTCAAGCACGGTAGGTCTGTGTCTTGTTTATGGATTACTTTTGGATACCAGGAGTGGAGTTGAGTAAAACATGTTAATGCCGTCTCCGTGTTTCGTTCAATGGACAAAACCCAAGGTCCTCGTACAGCTTTTCATGACTTGTCCGTTTCACTCTTTATCATAATTAATTGCCTCAAGATGAAGCTGTTCAAGTGAGCTTATGTTTACCTGTGTCTCTGTGTAGTTGTCCTTTATTATATCAGGAAAAAAAAACGATGTAGATTACAGGACTTGTACGTGACTTCTGATGCTTTTCTAGTTGACATATATTTCAGACCTTAAGCAGCCAGTGAGCGTGTTAGCGAAATTAGCTCTTCTTCTAATTTGGCTGTCTTCTCGTATGTTGGTAAATTCAAGGTGTCTGTGTGTTGACTAGCTGGAAGACCATGGTGCCAAACATTGAAGGATGAATCTGAAGCTGAACACGGATAAAATTATGGGGTCACTTTTTTCTTTCGTTGAAAAATTACTTTTAGTTGTTTTGTTCATTTAACAAGTTTTTCAACATCAGAATTCAAAGCATGTTCCCGAATAACAGGTTTGTCATGTGCCAAAGAGATTGGTGTTGTCGGCAAGTAATTTAATTATAGACTGGATATTGTACATCACTGATTGAAAGAAAAACGTAAAGGGCCCAGACCAGATCCCTGTGGCACTCCTACTGGTACTGGCTTGATGTCAGACTTAACCACTTTTCACGCAAACTGCCTGGGATCCATCTGACAAAATATATAGGACTCCAATAGTTTCCATCCTACAGTAGCTGCGTTAAGATTTAACAAGAGACCTCTGCTCTAAACTCGGTTGAATGTCTCTGAAATATCAAAATAGAAAATCTTTGTTATGATTTTAGAATCAGGCAGAGTACAAAGCTGGCTAAGCTAAAGGATTTTTTGTAGCCAGATGAGTCACCGATTATATATCCAATTTGCAGGGGAGTAAGGATATCATGACATGTCAAAACATTATAAGTGTATTTTGTGAGTGCGTTTTTTAAATATTCTCTTACACAAATTTGTCGTAAAATAGGCTGGTAGTAGCTACATACCTCCTTTGGTGCCTTCTTGTGTATAGAGGGGACATGAGCTAATTTCCACGTTGATGGAAGTCTACTTTCATTCAGACATTTATCAAATAATTTAGTAAATTGACGTGATATGATGTGCAATGAAGCACTTACGAATAAGGTCTGCACCTGATGCTTTGATATGTTAGGAAAGTTCATAATGGTTTCAACATGTGTAGAGAGATCTCATCATGTTAAGAGTCTGTGTGTATTGCATCAGATAGTTCGTCGTTGTCCCAGTTTAGTGGTGACTGCTGGATAAAAAATACGGGTTAAAAGCATTACCTTTATTCTTGCTTGAATTACATACGATGCCATTAGACATGGTATGTGTGATTTCTTAAGCATTGACCCTCTTTTTTGTCCCCCCAAAAAGAAGAAATATCAGTTTCCACGGTTGTTGTCTGACTAAATTTTGGTATGTCTAAAGCTTTTCATTTCAAAGTTATTGAAACATGCTATTTTCCTGTGTCTTTGTTTTGATGCGAGATAGTTACTGCCCTGATGAAATCTCTCCCGGTCATCAAGATGATTAGTGTACTTCGCCAGTTTATGAATGAATTTGCGTGTTTTAATCAGAAGACAAATTTCATCCGTTACCTAAGATACGTCCTTTGGATAAATTATCGCCGTTTTGACTAGCAAACATTGCTTAGCAGTGGCCATGAAACTTTCAAAAAAGAGCCTAGCATCTTCCTTTCAGCAATCGTTTCCTTATTGATATGATTCTCCCGTTCTGTAATGTTCAAAACAGTGCAAAGGTGTTCTACACCTAACTTGCTGTGCTGAATATTGTTCTTGTAAATAACTAAGCTACGTTTGTCGAATTTTCCAAAGACGCACGAGGGATAGTGTCACTACTGAAAATAGGTGGCAGAACTGTAGCCGATTTTACAGTCGATGTCACTGCGTAATAATGAAATCTTAAACAAGTGCTTTAATTTTCTGTTATGCGGGCACGTTCAGCCACTAGTTGAAGATGAGTCGGTGTGGTAATTGCGTCTAAACAAGAGTTTGAACTTTCTGTTATAAATGTAGGTTTTCTTACCAGCTGATGAAGTCTATACCGACTTCTTACAATTAACAAGAGCCGGGAGGGTGTCCCCCCCCCCCCCCCCCCCCCCCCCCCCCCCCCCCCCCAATAACTGGTGTTGAAATCGCAGATGTACTAAACTGTATTGTATTGTTCACTGTCCTAATATTTTCGCCAACGAGACGCCCAGTAATAAACTTGTGAACTTGGAGTACGATAGAAAGACCATGCCATCATTTTTTTTTTCTAATAAAGTTTTATTTCTGTCCAAACTGACTCTAATCCAACAATTTGGAATTCAGGATGTGTTTAAAGTCAAGAGAATTTCTCCCATATATTGCAGTTCCATCGTGGAAATAGTCTGCTGTCATGACTAAGAGGAGGAAGGAAATTAGGGAGTTGTAGTAAATTACGGCAATCCCAATCACAGACCATGTTTCTGAGACTGCTGACTTGGTTGACTTCCTCTTTGAGTTCTCTGGAGAATATAGGGCGGCAGCAACACTCTTTCAATGGAGCAGGTTCTGGCTGGGCCCGTGTCATTCCGGCTGTCTCCACTTTGAAATCAGTACACTAATGCCTAGTCTGTTCAGGTCGTCCCACCTTCCGTTAACACTGTGGGTTCCATTGAGAGCCGTGTCGCGTAATGTTGGCAGGAGACTTTTTAGTTTGCGTCTAATCAGCCCCATTTCCTTTTCTCCATCTCTGTGTCTATAAAATTTTGTTTGGTTCTGTCCCACAAATTTGTCGGAAATGACTTCTGGCCGTCCGATGTTCATGTTCAGGATGCATCTGAGGTACCTGTTAAAAATCCTCAAAGATTTTGAGTGATGGACTTTGTTGTTCTTCAAGTCTCTGAACCGTATGACAGAACAGATTTCACATCTGAGTTTAACATCAAATCTTGGTCTGGAGCGAAAGGACTGTGGAAGCCCATACGAGTCGCAGGGTATTAACAGCGTTCCTTCCTGGTTGGTGCGGCTACTGGTGTCTTGGTCTGCTCCACATTGCCCATGCAGACAACAAATTCCTTCACTTCTTTCGTGCTCTCGTCTTTCAGCTGAATGGGGTCTGGTTGTTTCTTATTTATCTGCGATACTTTAGTTCTTTTTATTGAAAAATTTCCGGTTTGTTTTCTTTGCTGTCCCAGCCAGATAGGATAACTTTGCTTGAGCATTTTAGTATCTGTGAGAAGAGACTGACATTATTTGCGTACTTCAAGTCTGCCAGCTGTTTGGTTGAGTCCATTTGCTGACGGTGATTTTGCCATCTGTTATATTCTTCATAATCCAGTCTAACACCAACAAAGAAGTGGCTGGTGTCGTACAGTTGCTGGATAATATTGGTCAATTTTGGTGGAAAGCCATAGTAGTGCATAAACTTTCAGATGACTTTCTGTCAACACTGTCAAAAGCCTTTTCGAAGTCCACACACACCGTGTACAGGAAAGACAGCCATTCTAATGACTGCTCGATCATTCGCAGAGCTGCTGTATGATCTATGCATGATCTTTCATGTCGAAAACCTGCCTCTGCTCACCGAAATCGGTATTAAAGGCTTTCTCCAGAATTTCAGACATATATAATTCTTGTCAGGATCTTGCTGGAAACTAGCAGGTGCACGATCCACCTCGAGTTATTGAAGGAGAAGAGGTCATCTTTCTTTGGCAGTTTTAAATACATGCCTTTTTTTTTTTCCATTCACCTGGCACTTCTTCTCCTCAGACTTTACCCTAGAGCTGCTGCAGCTTCATAGTTGATGTTGTAATGTTGACCTTAAGTGCATCAGGTGGTATACTACCTGGGCCTGCTGCCTTGCCTGTTCAGAGGGAACTGATGACTTTGGTGACTAATCCTTGGTTGGAGAGTTGGTATTGCCTACAGACCAGGTTGGTAGCTGTACGTCTGGAGGCTCAGGTGGGTTGAGCTTGTTCAAGATGTCCTCAAAACGTTTGGCCCTTCTTGCCCATCAGCCATACTGGTGATGCTCCTGCCATCTTTGTTTTTCCACTGGCTAAGCAGGACTGTTCTTTTTGTCAGACAGTGATCTTGTAATCCTATACAGCCCTTTCCTATTTCTTTGTCCGGCAGCTGCTCACATTTCTTCTATGAGCTCATGGATTAATGATTTCCCAGTATTGCGCTTTTAGGTCTTGCTTTTGTTTTTTGTTGTTGTTCGTGGGTCTTGTTAATCATTTCTTTGTGCTGTTTTTAATTTCTGTGACAATGGCCCAAGTCTCTGCTGTCAACCATTCCTTGTGCTGTCTGGTCCTTTGCACTAACACATTTGAGCATGTGGTAGTTCCTGTCTTTTTTTCAAGCTAATAGAAAAAAATGTAATCCAACCGAAACAGTAAGATACATAACTGAACATGTGAAATAGCAAATAAGCATATCAAAAACAAACAAACAAACATATGAAACTGTAAATGCTGACATGGACTTTGCTATGACTCCAATATCTGTTTGGAACAATTCTTTCGGTATACATTTTATTAATCAACTGACTTTTGCTGTGGTCGTTGGTTTTCTTGTTTTTTGTTGTTTGTTTGTTTTCTCCTCATTGTGTCTTTTCTTCGTCAGACATTTTACAGAATACATTCGTAGCGTTTTTCTTTCCTTTTTTTATCTGCCTTCTTCTCAAGGTTTGACAAAGCAGGTAGAAAAGCAAAAGAGATTATGAATTATACATGTAATCAGTGTGTTCATGATTGTTGTGCAGAAAAACTTTCCTCGGCATTTTCATAGCCGAGTCGTTCGGGTTCAAAGGTCGGCTGTCTAAAATCACCAATCATGCGGCTTCAGTGGCATTTTGCTGCTATTGTCCTCATAGCCCTTGTCCTTGCCCAGTCAGGTCAGTTTCCGTTTGTCTGTTGGCTAACATCCGTTGTTGCGATGGTCATGTGTTTCTGTAATAATAGAGTTCTGGTTGTGTGATCCTGATTACTTTTCTTTTTCTTCTTGAAACGTATGATGTTTAAAACGAAAGTCAATGAGCAGCCAATGTTTTGATTGGTACGTAACGGAAGGTCTGCATCAACCAGGCCAGGCAGACCACATGCTGAGCCTAACATCATAGTTAATGATGTAAGACGCGCGCTGCGGTGAGTAAATTCTCTTACCTTTGCAGCACACTGTCCCAAATGTCACCATCTCCTTCTCTCTCTCTCTCTCTCTCTCTCAATGAAGTGAGCGTCAGAATTGCAAAAGCAAGTGCAACCTTTGTCAGACTACACACCCAGTGTTTGGAATAGAAGACGCATCAGTCTAGGGACCAAGCTGAAGATGTACAGAGCAGTTGTTCTACACACACTCCTGAATGCGTGTGAAACGTAGACAGTATACCAATGGCAGGCCAAGAAGCTGAATCAATTCCACACTGCCTGTGTCAGAAGATTGCAAAACATCAATTGGCAGGACAAAATCCCAGACACAGATATGCATGACCAAGCAGGCCTACCTAGCAACAACCGCACCATCCTGATGCCGTCCTAGCTTCTATGGGCAAGTCATGTAGCCCGTGCCAGACACCGGCTACACAAGAGACTCTCCTATCGTGAGCTGCAAGAAGGAGCGCTATTCCATGGAGGTAAGAAGAAATGCTTCATGGACACTCCAAACACTCATGAGAGAGCGTTTAACATCAACCCTGACACATGGGAACAAACTGCTATGCATCGAGCTAGACGGCGGTACTCTATGCACAATGGCGCCAGTTCATGTGAAGAAAGGAGGACAGCTGAAACACAACAAAAGAGACAGGCAAGGAAAAGCCCGTACCTGTAATCAAAAGGACGTCTCCGACATTCCCTGTCCAAACTTTCACTGTACATTCTGTGCATGCATCGGCTTGACCAGCAGGAAGGGGTTGATGGGTGGTGGTGGTGATGATGGTGGGAGAGGCAAAAGGGCACAGGGAGGGGGAGAAGTCGGGGGGGGGGGGGGGGGGAGGGGAGGGGGGGGAGAAGGGTATGTAGGGGGGTCCTTCCAAAGTGTGGGTCCTGTTTGCAGTCTGAATATTTTCAGGGTTTTTTTTTCAGTATCTGTTGCCTTTATTTGCATATTTGTCTTGTTGTTTGTCATTCAGCTCGAGCACAACAACGGAGGCCAAATCTCTCTCTCTCTCTCTCTCTCTCTCTCTCTCTCTCTCTCTCTCTCTCTCTCTCTCTCTCTCTCTCAATGAATGCATCTATTCATGCAAGTGGTAAAAAAACTGTTCAAAGCTGTGGGACATGGCTGATTCTCAAGGAAAGTTTAGCATGGTGTAATATCTTATCCAAAAATAACGTTTTTTTTGTTTGTTTGTTTTTTTTTTGGGGGGGGGGGGGAGGAGGAGGAGGAGGGATGGTAGATGGTGATGGTGGTGAAAAAACATTTAAGAAAAAAAAAAAAAAAGAATTCAGTGACAGCATTAAAAGGAAAATTAACAAAGATTGAAATTTCCTCAAAATCGGAACAGTCTGATTTCTTGTCATTAAATCTAAAAATAGAAATTCCGTTATGGACCGCTTTCTTTCAAGACATTACTCTATAATCAGGGATTTTAAAAGAAAAAGAATTGTAGATAAAAAAAAAAAAAAATTAATGAACCACATCAAAGTCACCGGGAAAGAGATCTAGCATGTTAAACACGTTTCTTATAATAAGAATAGAGTCAACGACGTAATCAGAACTGGAACCGGCCTAGGTCAGTGTATGAAAATTTGATAAGGGTAGTGCCGGGATTTGTTTTCAATGAAAACACATGAATAAAAACTGTCCCTGAATTCAAAGATACTGGCATACTGTTCAGTTCATGAAAAAAAATGATCATCAGCTACATGAAAGAGCTAAAGTGGTATCATGCGTTCCAAATAAAAGATAACCAGTCCAGTTCATTGTTCTAACAAGCTGTGACAAACCTGGTACACAGACTGCACAGACGAACAGTTCATTTTCAAAAGTGAACAAAATTGAAAACAGCTACTTAAAAGTCTCATACAATAATTAAAATCTTAAAGAGTTATTGGCATGCCGTTCTGTGCATTGCACAGTGACATAAGACTCGAAAAAGAACCTCTATGGCTGTAACCAATGTTCGTTTGGAGGAGACGTCTGGAACATCAAGTCAACATGGCATGCATGATGACCAGATCTAGAGCCAGTTTATTTGTTTCAGTGAATCTTCATATTTCGGACAAGTGTGTAGCGAATTCACTGGCTTTTAAGAAACAGTTTAGCTTTCAAGTTTTAGAATTACAACTGAAGAATGCAAACCACAGGGTATGGTAATAATGGATACACTTTGAACTCTATTTGTATATCACTTCATACCTGGTGAGCAACATTTACGCTGTTTATGGTTTATGAATGTTGATTGGATTTGATGTTACTATTATCACTTTTTTGGTATAATGTTTGTGTTATTATCTAATTCTGTCCGTAAATAAAGTTGGAAAATGAACTAAATGTTCAAATATGACAAAGAGAATAAATGAATACTGAATGAATAAATTCGTGAATACACCATAAATAAATAAATGAATAAATAAATATCAAATGTGTTAATGCGTAACACACAGGGAGAGAGAAAAAAACGTAATGTTCTGCGCATACAACGATGCTTTCAGTCGAAATGGATGATAAATTCACTGTGTTGTTAGCTGAAAACGTACCTATTTCATGTGACTAGCATGTGTTCTGTCCTTTGAAAATTTCAGCCGACTGCGGCGAAGATGGTAAGGGGGACGGCGGTGGCAAAGGAAATGACATGAGCAGCAGCGGCGGCGGCAGTAGCGGCGGCAGCAGTAGTGGAGGTGGAAATGGCGGTGGAGACAGCGGTGGGAACAATGGTGAAGGAAATGGCGGAAATGGTGGCGGAAATGGCGGGTGGAAATGGCGGTGGGAACAATGGTGGAAATGATGGTGGCGGGTGGAAATGGTGGTGGAAATGGCGGTGGGAACAAATGGCGGTGGAAATGGTGGGGAAATGGAAATGGAGGTGGGAAACAATGGCGGTGGAAATGGAGATGGGAACAGTGGCGGTGGAAATGGCGGTGGGAACAATGGCGGTGGAAATGGAGGTGGGAACAATGGCGGTGGAAAATGGAGATGGGAACAATGGCGGTGGAAATGGCGGTGGGAACAATGGCGGTGGAAATGGAGGGTGGGAACAATGGCGGTGGAAATGGAGATGGTGGTGGGAACAATGGTGAAGGAAATGGCGGAAATGGTGGCGGAAATGGCGGTGGAAATGGCGGTGGGAACAATGGTGGAAAAATGATGGTGGGAACCATGGAGGTGGAAATGGTGGTGGAAATGGCGGTGGGAACAATGGCGGTGGAAATGGAGATGGGAACAATGGCGGTGGAAATGGAGGTGGGAACAATGGCGGTGGAAATGGAGATGGGAACATGGCGGTGGAAATGGAGGTGGGAACCACAGTGGCGGTGGAAATGGAGGTGGGAACAATGGCGGTGGAAATGGCGGTGGGAACAATGGCGGTGGAAATGGAGGGTGGGAACAATGGCGGTGGAAATGGCGGTGGGAACAATGGTGGTGGAAATGGCGGTGGGAACAATGGGGTGGAAAAAATGGTGGTGGAAATGGTGGTGGGAAATGGCGGTGGGAACAATGGAGGTGGAAATGGTGGTGGAAATGGCGGTGGGAATAATGGAGGTGGAAATGGTGGTGGAAATGGCGGTGGGAACAATGGAACGGTGGTGGAAAATGGCGGTGGGAAACAATGGAGGTGGAAATGGCGGTGGGAACAATGGAGGTGGAAAATGGTGGTGGAAATGGCGGTGGGAACAATGGAGGTGGAAATGGCGGTGGAAATGGCGGTGGGAACAATGGAGGTGGAAAAATGGCGGTGGGAACAATGGAGGTGGAAATGGCGGTGGGGAACAATGGAGGTGGAAATGGTGGTGGAAATGGCGGTGGGAACAATGGAGGTGGAAATGGTGGTGGGAAATGGCGGTGGGAACAATGGAGGTGGAAATGGCGGTGGGAACAATGGAGGTGGAAATGGTGGTGGGAAATGGCGGTGGGAACAATGGCGGTGGGAAAATGGAGGTGGAAATGGCGGTGGGAACAATGGAGGTGGAAATGGCGGTGGGGAACAATGGAGGTGGAAATGGTGGTGGGAAAAATGGAGGTGGAAATGGTGGTGGGAACAATGGCGGTGGAAATGGCGGTGGGAGCATGGATGGCGGTGGAAAAATGGAGGTGGAAATGGCGGTGGGAACAATGGAGGTGGAAATGGTGGTGGAAAATGGCGGTGGGAACAATGGGTGGTGGAAATGGCGGTGGGAACAATGGCGGTGGGAACAATGGAGGTGGAAATGGCGGTGGGAACAATGGAGGTGGAAATGGCGGTGGGAACAATGGCGGTGGAAATGGGCGGTGGGAACAATGGAGGTGGAAATGGGCGGTGGGAAAATGGTGGTGGAAATGGCGGGGGAACAATGGAGGTGGAAATGGTGGTGGGGGACAATGGAGGTGGAAATGGTGGTGGAAATGGCGGTGGGAACAATGGAGGTGGAAATGGCGGTGGAAAATGGAGGTGGGAAAATGTGAAATGGCGGTGGAAATGGTGGTGGAAATGGTGGTGGGTGTGGGAACAATGGAGGTGGAAATGGTGGTGGGGAAATGGCGGTGGAACAATGGGTGGTGGAAATGGTGGTGGAAATGGGAGGTGGGAACAATGGAGGTGGAAAATGGTGGTGGAACAATGGCGGTGGGAAAATGCGGGTGGAAATGGCGGTGGGAAAATGGTGGTGGAAATGGCGGTGGGAACAATGGAGGTGGAAATGGCGGTGGGAACAATGGAGGTGGAAATGGCGGTGGGAACAATGGAGGTGGAAATGGCGGTGGGGAATAATGGCGGTGGGAAATGGTGGGTGGGAACAATGGAGGTGGAAATGGAGGTGGAAATGGCGGTGGGAACAATGGAGGTGGAAATGGTGGTGGGAACAACGGAGGTGGAAATGGTGGTGGGAACAATGGGGGTGGAAATGGCGGTGGGAGCAATGGAGGTGGAAATGGAGGTGGAAATGGCGGTGGAACAATGGTGGTGGAAATGGTGGTGGGAACAATGGGGTGGAAATGGTGGTGGGAAATGGCGGTGGGAACAATGGAGGTGGAAATGGTGGTGGAAATGGCGGTGGGAAAATGGAGGGGGAAATGGCGGTGGGAAATGGCGGTGGAACATGGAGGTGGAAATGTGGTGGAAATGGTGGTGGTGGAAAAAATGGGGGAAATGGCGGGTGGAACAATGGAGGTGGAAAATGGTGGTGGGAAATGGGGTGGAAATGGTGGTGGAAATGGCGGTGGTGGAACAATGGAGGTGAAAATGGAGGTGGAAATGGCGGTGGGAAACAATGGAGGTGGAAATGGTGGTGGAAATGGCGGTGGGAACAATGGAGGTGGAAATGGCGGTGGGAAACAATGGAGGTGGAAATGGTGGTGGAAATGGCGGTGGGAACAATGGAGGTGGAAATGGTGGGGGAAATGGCGGTGGGAACAATGGAGGTGGAAATGGCGGGGGAATAATGGAGGTGGAAATGGCGGTGGGAACAATGGAGGTGGAAATGGCGGTGGGAACAATGGAGGTGGAAATGGTGGTGGAAATGGCGGTGGGAACAATGGAGGTGGAAATGGGTGGTGGAAATGGCGGTGGGAACAATGGAGGTGGAAATGGCGGTGGAACAATGGACAATGGGCGGTGGGAAATAATGGCGGTGGAAATGGCGGGAAATGGAGGTGGGAACAATGGAGGTGGAAATGGCGGTGGGAACAATGGAGGTGGAAATGGTGGTGGAAATGGCGGTGGGAACAATGGAGGTGGAAATGGTGGTGGAAATGGCGGTGGGAACAATGGAGGTGGAAATGGCGGGTGGGAACAATGGAGGTGGAAAATGGCGGTGGGAAATGGCGGGTGGTGGAAATGGCGGTGGGAAACAATGGCGGTGGAAATGGCGGGTGGGAAAAAATGGGTGGAAATGGTGGTGGAAATGGCGGTGGGAACAATGGAGGTGGAAATGGTGGGTGGAAATGGCGGTGGGAACAATGGAGGGTGGAAATGGCGGTGGGAACAATGGAGGTGGAAATGGTGGTGGAAATGGCGGTGGGAACAATGGAGGTGGAAATGGTGGTGGAACAATGGAGGTGGAAATGGCGGTGGGAAATGGAGGTGGAAATGGAGGTGGAAAATGGCGGTGGGAAAATGGCGGTGGTGGAAATGGAGGTGGAAAATGGCGGTGGGAACAATGGAGGTGGAAATGGAAAATGGCGGTGGGAACAATGGCGGTGGAAATGGCGGTGGAAATGGCGGGGGGAAATGGCGGTGGAAATGGCGGGCGGTGGAAATGGCGGTGGAAATGGCGGTGGAAATGGCGGTGGAAATGGCGGTGGGAAATGGCGGTGGCAATGGGTGGAATGGCGGAAAATGGCGGTGGAAATGGCGTTGGGAACAATGGCGGAAAATGGCGGTGGAAATGGTGGTGGCGGTGGAAATGGGTGGGAAATGGCGGTGGAAATGGCGGTGGGAATGGTGGTGGCAATGGCGGTGGAAATGGCGGTGGCAATGGCGGTGGAAATGGCGGTGGCAATGGCGGTGGAAATGGCGGTGGAAATGGCGGTGGGAATGGCGGGGGAATGGCGGTGGCAATGGCGGTGGAAATGGCGGTGGCAATGGCGGGTGGAATGGCGGGGCGGCGGTGGAATGGCGGTGGCAATGGCGGTGGAAATGGCGGTGGCAATGCGGTGGGAAATGGCGGTGGGAAATGGGTGGGAAATGGCGGTGGAATGGCGGTGGCAATGGCGGTGGCAATGGGGTGGCAATGGCGGTGGGAATGGCGGTGGCAATGGCGGTGGAAATGGCGGTGGCAATGGCGGTGGAAAATGGCGGTGGCAATGGCGGTGGGGAATGGCGCGGTGGAAATGGGGGGCAATGGCAATGGCGGGCGGCAATGGCGGTGGCAATGGCGGTGGAAATGGCGGTGGGAATGGCGGTGGAAAATGGCGGCGGCAATGGCGGTGGAAATGGCGGCGGAAATGGTGGTGGCAATGGTGGCGGGCAATGGTGGCG
Organism: Conus betulinus; assembly: GCA_016801955.1. NCBI lineage: Eukaryota > Metazoa > Mollusca > Gastropoda > Neogastropoda > Conidae > Conus > Conus betulinus. The sequence continues at coordinate 558,496 of JADBJO010000224.1, read as the reverse complement.
GCAATGGTGGCGGCGGCGGCGGCATGGTGGCGGGAATGGCGGTGGCAATGGCGGTGGGGAATGGCGGTGGCAATGGCGGTGGGAAATGGCGGCGGCAATGGCGGCGGGGCAATGGCGGCGGCAATGGTGGGTGGAATGGCGGCGGCAATGGCGGTGGGCAATGGCGGCGGGAATGGTGGCGGGAATGGCGGCGGCAATGGCGGTGGAAATGGTGGTGGCAATGGCGGTGGAAATGGCGGTGGCAATGGCGGTGGGAACGGCGGTGGAAATGGCGGTGGAAATGGGCGGCGGCAATGGCGGCAACGGCAATGGTGGAGGCGGGAAAGGCGGTAAGAATGCTGAATGTCGCTGATCGAGATTTTTTACATTGAGTCGTGTTCTCAAGACATCATTATATTAGATGATTGTCAGTCAAAGATTTGATATCATTGGCACAGTAAAACGCTCTTCTCCACCCCACCTCATTCCCGATCCCCCGATCCCCCCACCCCCCACATACACACACAAGAGAGAGAGAGAGAGAGAGAGAGAGAGAGAGAGAGAGAGAGAGAGAGAGAGAGAGAGAGAGAGAGAGAGAGAGAGAGAGAGAGAGAAAGAGAGAGAATATATGTATGCTAATGTTAAATGTGCGCATAAACACTCAAAGACACAGGTAAGATGCAAAGAATACGGTGGAGAGAGAGAGAGAGAGAGAGAGAGGGAGAGAGAGAGAGAGAGAGAGAGAGAGAGAGAGAGACTGAGAGTGATTCCCAATGACGCATCTAGACAGAAGATTCTGATTTATCATTAATCAAATCTGATGAACAACAGCAAATAACAAAAACAAAGAGGATTACATTTGTAAATACTCACGATAATAGACGAATTATCATATGTGCAGTACAATTGTTATCTCATTGATCTATTGTATTATTGTGACTTTTTTAACAGCTTATGTTGCACGTGACGTGTGGTTTGGAAAGGAAGAATTTTAACTGCGATCAACGTCAAAAGATTTTGAAGAATTTAACTGCGATCAACGTCAAAAGATTTTGAAGAATTTTACTGCGATTAATGTCAAAATATGTTTAATAGAGTTAGGGAAGTCTGTGTGGATAACTGAAACTGTGCTCACGCTAATGCATAAGACGATGTTCGGAAATCTGCAGGGGAGGTAATCTGCGTCAGAGCTTCTGTTCAGCTAGAGTTCCTCAGCCCATTTCAAGGCAGAGATATCGCTGCTCGTCACAATCAAAAGTACTGAACCTAATCAGTCAACTGAACAGGAGAGAGAGAGAGAGAGAGAGAGAGAGAGAGAGAGAGAGAGAGAGAGAGAAGCTAAAACAGGTTGAGACGGTGTTCATGTAATGGAGATCGTCGACATCCCAGTCGTGCGCTTCAAGTTAAAGACTTGACTCTCTAGATCTATTTGCTTGACCCATAAATTGAGAGGTGATTTTTGAACTCCTAGTTCTTATAGAACAGGGAGTACTTTGAAATGGGAATGAAGAAATGCTGTCTGTGTGTCTGTCTGTGTGTCTGTCTGTCTGTGTATCCGTGGTCAAAATGTGTTCCACTCGCTCCAGACAAAACTACTCGGCCGATCTTTCTGAAAATGTGTAGGTATGTTCATTATGGGCCACGGATGATGCCCGTTGTTTTAGTTTACCGCTATAGCCGTTACTAACGGCTGTAACGGCCTGTAACGGTTTTCTTCTTTATGGAATATCTCAGAAAGTACTTGGCCGATCTTTGTAAAAATGAGCAGGTACGTTCATTATGGGTCACGAATCATGCCCGATGTTTCAGTTTACCCCGTTATAGCCGTTACTAACGGCTGTAACGGCCTGTAACGGTTTTTCTTCTTTATGGAATATTTCAGAAAGTACTTGGTCGATCTTTCTGAAAATTTGCAGGTATGTTCATTATGGGTCACGAATAATGCCGTGTTTTAGTTTACCGTTATAACCGTTACTAACGGCTGTAACGGCCTGTAACGGTTTTTCTTCTTTATGGAATATATATCAGAAAGTACTTGGCCGATCTTTCTGAAAATTAGCAGGTATCTTCATTATGGGTCACGAATAATGCCCGATGTTTTAGTTTACCGTCGTAGCCGTTACTAACGGCTGTAACGGCCTGTAACGGTTTTTCTTCTTTATGGAATATCTCAGAAAGTACTTGGCCGATCTTTGTGAAAATTAGCAGGTATGTTCATTATGCGTCACGTATGATGCCTGATGTTTTAGTTTACCCCATTATAGCCGTACTAACGGCTGTAACGACCTGTAACATGCTTTTCTTCTTTATGGAATATCTCAGAAAAAGTACTTGGTCGATCTTTCTGAAAATTTGTAGGTATGTTCATTATGGGTCACGAATAATGTGCGATGTTTTAGTTTACCCGTTAGAGCCGTTACTAACGGCTGTAACGGCCTGTAACGGTTTTTCTTCTTTATGGAATATCTCAGAAAAAACTTGGCCGATCTTTGTGAAAATAGCAGGTATGTTCATTATGGGTCACGGATGATGCCCGATGTTTTAGTTACCCTGTTATAGTCGTTACTAACGGCTGTAACGGCCTGTAACGGTTTTTCTTCTTTATGGAATATCTCAGAAAGTACTTGGCCGATCTTTGTGAAAATTAGCAGGTATGTTCACTATGGGTCTTACGGATGATGCCCCCGATGTTTTATTTTACCGTTATAGCCGTTACTAAACGCTATATCGGGCTCATAATGGTTTTTCTTCTGTATGGAATATCTCCAAAAGTACTTGGCAGAACTTTCTGAAAATTTGTAGGTATGTCCATTATGGGCGACGGATGATGCCGACGTTTTAGTTTGTCGTTGTAGCCGTTACTGACGGCTGTAACGGCCCATAATAGTTTTTTCTTTTTTATGGAATGTCTCAGAAAGACTACTTGGCCGATCTTTCTGAAAATTTGTAGGTATGTTCATTATGGGTCACGGATCATGCCCGACGTTTAATTTACTGTTATGGCCGTTACTAACGGCTATAACGACCCATAACGCTTTTTTTTTTTTTTGTGTATGGAATATCTCAGAAAGTAAGTGACCGATCTTCTGAAAATTGTGTAGGTATGTTCATTATGGGTCACAGAGATGCCCGATGTTTAAGTTTACCGTTATAGCCGTTACTAACGGCCCATAATGGTTTTCTTCTTGATGGAAAATCTCAGAAAGTTCTTGGCTGTTCTTTCTGGAAAATTTGTATGTTCATTATAGGTCACAGATGATGGCCGATGTTTACCAGAATAGCCATTACTGACGGTTACACCAGCCCAAGACGGTTTTTACTCTTTATGGAATGTATCACGCGTATTCAGGATAAACTGGGAGTGCGTTTATATGCTTTGCATCTTTTTTTTTCTTCTTCCCTGTGGAACAACAGTGTTTATGCCCAACACTCTTGCTTTGGATTTTCAGAATGTCTGCTGAACTCACCGAAGGATTCTACATAGTGGCCTCCGTTCCAGTTTCATTTCTGGTTCCATACTTTCAGGGACAAACCGCTTTCTTTTTGTAATCCCAGTTCTTATAGAACAGTGAATACTTTAATGGGAACGAAGAAATGCTGTCTGTGTGTGTGTCCGTCCGTCTGATCTTTCTGAAAAATGTAGGTATGTTCATTATGGGCCAAAGATGATGCCCGATGTGTGTGTTTTACCGTTACAGCCGTTACTAACGGCTGTAACGGCCTGTAACGGTTTTTGTTCTTTATGGAATATCTCGGAAAGTGCTCAGCCGATTTTTGTGAGAATTAGCAGGTGTATTCATTATGGGCCACGGATGATGCCCGATGTTTTAGTTTACCGTTATAGCCGTTACTAACGGCTATAACGGCCTGTAACGGTTTTTCTTCTTTATAGAATGTCTCAGAAAGTACATAGCCGTTCTTTCTGAAAATGTGTAGGTATCTTCATTATGGATCACAAATAATGCCCGATGTTTCAGTTTACCGTTATAGCCGTTACTAACGGATGTAACGGCCTGTAACGGTTTTTCTTCTTCATGGAATATCTCCGAAAGAACTTGGCCGATCTTTGTGAAAATTAGCAGGTATATTCATTATGGGTCACGAATAACGCCCGATTTTAGTTAGTTTACCGTTATAACCGTTAATAACGGCTGTAACGGGTTTTGTTCGTAATAGAATGTATCCGAAAGTACTTGTCGATCTTTGTGAAAATTAGCAGGTATGTTCATTATGGGTCACGGGTGATGCCCGATGTTTTAGTTTACCGTTATAGCCGTTACTAACCGCTGTTACGGCCTGTAACGGTTTTTCTTCTTCATGGAATATCTCAGAAAGTACTTGGCCGTTCTTTCTGAAAATGTGTAGGTATCTTCATTATGGGTCACGGGTGACGCCCGATGTTTTAGTTTACCGTTATAGCCGTTACTAACGGCGATAACGGCCCATAACAGTTTTTTTTTTTTATGGAATGTAGAAAGTACTTGGCTGATCTCTCTGAAAATTTGTAAGTATGTTCATTACGGGTCACGGATGATACCCGACGTTTTTAGCGGTTTTTCTTCTTTATAGTATATCTCAGAAAGTACGTGGCCGATCTTTCTGATAATTTGTCGGTATGTTCATTACGGGTCACAGATGATGCCCGACGTTTAAATTTACCGTGTAACCGTTACTAACGGCTGTAACTGCCCATACCGGTTTTTCTTCTTTATGTAAGTATGCTCATTACAGGTCACAGATGATGGCCGCTGTTTACCAGAATAGCCATCACTTACGGTTACACCAGCCCAAGACGGTTTTTTCTTCTTTATGGAATATCTCACGCGTATTCAGGATAAATTGGGAGTACGTTTATATGCTTTGTGTCTTGTTTCATCTTGATACTTTCATAATTTAAGAGAAATATTCACCCAGCTACTCATATTTCTTTGCTTCATTCACTCCAACACCAGCCCCAAACTAACATTTCCATCATCGTGTCGACGTCTGCATTTGTCAAGTTTCAGAAATGTTAACATATTTCAGCCATTTCAAGGACCTGCTTAGACATATTCGCAGGCTGCTGATTGGCTCAGTAGACTTGCAAAACACTGAGTTTGCTGTCAGACGTTGTGAGTTCAAATCCCGCTGGTGCCCCCAAATTGGAAATTATCCGTCTTAATGTGTTGTTGTTCTGGTGGTACTAGTGTGGTGTGTAGGATCAGTTCCGAGCCACGTTTCCATTGCACCATCCCCCTCACTCCCGAATCCCATTTTTGGTATTCGTTGTTGTAACGAAAGAAGCAGATGGGACAGGTATTGTAACTTCGTCTTTCACAGGTTGGAGTTCTGTTGTGCGTATTTTCACCATTTCCTGGTTTGACTGGCTCCGTGTCTGCCTCCAGCGTAAACTATTGAAGGAATATCCTCCCACGCCCTTTTTTTTCTTCTTCGCTTCTGTCACAGACGGACAATGTTTCTGTTCTAGTAAAACCTTTTTCATTAAATGAAGCGATTAACATTCGAATTTCTTCGTCTGAAAAGAAATTCTGCGTACAATCTTCTTCGAAGCATGTCCCCAAGCGATTAACATTCGAATTTCTTCGTCTGAAAAGAAATTCTGCGTATAATCTTCTTCGAAGCATGTCCCCTCCATCTTATCCGCCGGAAGCATTGGAATCAGTGGTGACTATGACTGGAAGTGTCATGTTGCCAAAAATAGTAAAGAACACTTACCGTCAAGTCCACCGACCACGAAGTTTAATGCACTCCGCTCATTCGCCTATTAAACTGACCACATGGTCACCCGCCAACGGTCATGGACGAACAGTCGCTGAACCATCTCTCTATTAAACTGGCCCGAATTTTCTTCACAAATTGACTGGCGTTCGCCACGTTTCGCCACATATAAAATATCACGTTTGAAGCACACACGAGCACGCGCGCGCGCGCGCGCGCGCGCGCACACACACACACACACACACACACACACACACACACACATACACGCGCGCGCGCGCGCGCGGTGCAAGGCTGAC
>JADBJO010000224.1:522500-547500 GCA_016801955.1 Conus betulinus | reverse complement strand
TACGATCTGGTCTCCAAAGCGGCATTCGTGCGATTCAGAGACGCAGAAACCATCATCGAATTCCGCCCTGTCAAGAAAAACCGGGGATTGCGACAAAGGCCCATACCCGGGGTGTTCATATGGGTAAATGGATGTTGTCACAACATTTTCTTTTTACGAATCGTATCTCATAATCTTACTGGATCCTCAATGTGACCCTTTGGCGACCATTCTCATCCTCGCCGTCAGTTGGTATGCACGTAATATTTCTTTATGTACTTGTTCTTGTCGCCCTGATTTTCTCTGGTTCGTGCATCATTAAAACTACGCGAACACGTTAGAGATTCTTAATCATAATACGCAAATCCTGAAATCACAACAGCTCTTCAGTATGTCTAAGCTCTTGTGATATAAGATAAGAAATAACATAGAATGACTAGTAGAGAAAAGCCGGAACCAAGTCTACACAAGTTGCTTTGACTGGGACAGTGTTTCATGGGAAACTACATTTAACTCGTAAACATCTTCATCAAGTGTTCAGTAGGACTAACACTAGTTGAAAACTGTGATCAAAATTAAACAGACTCAATGTCATTGGCTGCTACCATCGCAGCGTCATTGCCGAAGATGTCCAGATGTTTGAGAAGTTATGCTTTCACAAGCTGTTACGCAACGGACACCTGCAGAGGGGAGCGACTGATGTCAGGCCACTCTTGCCAAGTCTTCACTTCTTCTTCACTTTCCTTTCCTTCTCTTTCCCAATCCCACTGAGATCAGGGGCCTAGCATTTGTAGACTTTTTTGTTACTTACAATTGCTTTTTTCTGAACTGGCAGCTCGAATCATAGTGCTGACTGACTGAAAATGTGCGCAATCACCAAACGTTGACGCAACACATGACGTCTTATTTTGTAGTGTAACACAAGATGCTTGTTTAATGAACCCACTTCGGATGTTCCAAAAGTTAGCACCTACTTTCAACCATTTTGGCAGCTCCGTAAAATTCATCACACAGTTTTGTCAAGTTTGTTGTGGTGAAAATGGGGTTAAGAATGTTTTATTTGCTAAAAAAAAAAATGTCATGTAGTTTTTGTCAAGCTTGTGGTGGTGAAAATGGATTAAGAATATTTATTGGCTACTTTAAAGTGGCTTCATTTGATTATTTGTAAGTAACGAACTCACGTGACCTGATTTAGTTGGCAAGATATACATCTGCGTTGCATATCTGCTTGGCGGAAATCATATTCAAAGGCCTGATCTTGACAGAACGTAAATGTATTTGTAAAACCGTTTGTCTAAAATACCAGCCAAGAGAACGCATTTATATTAGTGTAAACAGGTAACCTCGCATGATATTAATGCTATAAAGAGAAAAAAAAAAAAATCAGTTGTGTATTTCAGATATCAAATGTGTATTTCTGAAAAGAGCGCTGAAAACTGAAATTGTACGTTTATGATTTTTAACATCTTATCAGTGTTGAACACTCTGCCTAGTTTGCATCATGAGCGCTTGTAATTACCATGAGAACCCTAATATTAAAGGTTCACACACACACACACACACACACACACACTCTCTCTCTCTCTCACTCTCTCTCTCTCTATACATATCTCTCTATATATATATATATATATATATATATATATATATATATATATGTGAGAGAGAGAGAGAGAGAGAGAGAGACAGAGAGAGGAGATGAATATACAGGGTCAGTTTATTTACATGTTTTAGTCAGAAATACAGAAAAATAAGTGAAACCCTTTTCTTGCATAAGGTGAGTATGCCTATTGTCGAAAAGATACTTTCCTGTGATGTCCACATACACCCTGTCTTAAGACAAACAACTAAATCCTCTTAATCCTGATAAAAAAAAAAATGTTGTTGTGGCATTTTTCAGGTTTTACATGTTTTTCTTAACCCAGCTTTCAGTGTGTGTGTGTGTGTGTGTGTGTGTGTGTGTGTGTGTGTGTGTATGCGCGTGCGTGCGCGCGCGTGTGCGTGTGTGTGTGTGTGTGTGTGTGTGTATGTGTGTGTGTGTGTGTGTGTGTGTGTGCGCGCGCGCGCGGACTCGCGCGCGTGCGTGTGTGTGTATGTGAATGTAAGCTTACGTATGCGTGTACTCGTGCGCACGCGCATGTATGCGTGTGTTGTGCGTGCATGGGTGTGCTTGCACCTGCTCTTAGTTCGCGTGCATAGTCGTGCTTCACGTGTTCTGTTTCACTTTTATTTTGCAGGTGGGTAATGATCTGAGACCAGTTCAGGGCGACAGGTTCCCCTGGACTATATGCTCCGAAATCAATGACAGACGACCATACCGAGCTCTCCGACGGAAATGTGGCTTCAGCACGACTGCCCAGCTTCTGCTGTGGGCAGCTCTTCAGCAGGCCGAACCGCAGTTCAAGTGAGTACCGGTGCTTGAAACGATGTCCATGCTCGTCGCTTGCTCACCTAGGCCCGTCACCTCTCCTGGGGGTACAGCCGTCGACTAGAGCTCGCCTGAGTCTTCAGCCCTGGGGTTTCAGTTCTGGATGGAGCCAGGGTCAGCCCATCTTTCTGATATCAGCCTGAATGTCACGTAGCATGGTTTTCTTTGGCCAATCCTTTTTTTTCTTTGTTTTTTTGCCTTGGGGGTTCCAGGTGTCACCAGACTTTTGTACGATGTTGGCGAATTCTTTTTTTCAACTCGCATGCGCGTTAAAAAAATCCCAAATCCACGTCCAATTCCGGTATTTTTGTGGAAACATAAATATACTCAGATGACATATCGCTTTCAAAAGCATGAAAGACCGAGCTTTGATGTGGATCTCAAACTTTTAACGCGCGTGTTTGATTTGTTGCAAGTATATACACATAAAGGAGATTGAAACACTAGAAGAACTGCAAAACTACCACTGTTACGAAAGTATGCGCTGCTTGGGGTCGATCCACCGATCTCAGTTACCATCGGATGAAATCAGTTGTCCAGCCATTCAGCTATTGCATCCGTCACCCTAGCTGTTAGGTTGGCTATCATGTAGCAGTGGGGAGAATAGGGGAGGGGGAGGAGAGGGGGAGGGCCATTTTCATCATCTATCCTTCAGCTTATTCAGAAGAGCGTCATGCCAAAGTTGACGAGAACTCTTAATCTGGCAGCATCACAATAGCTTGTCATTCAACCGATACAGGCTCATGGGGCGTCAGTGTGCACTCTCTCTGTGTCTGTTTCTGTCTCTGTCTCTGTCTCTGTCTCTATCTCTGTCTGTCTCTGTCTGTCTTTTTCTGTCTGTCTGTCTGTCTGTCTCTCTCTCTCTCTCTCTCTCTCTCTCGGCAGTCTTATGGCTTCTGTCCAATCAACCCTATTGGCGACCTTTTCTTTGATAAATGATGTGTCACCCAACTCGGTCGTTTTCAGAATGATGTCGGCTACATTCGCTTGTTTATCATTTTGGAAGTTTTGTGGCACTGTCTTGTGCCGTAAGGACCAGTATCTTGCTGTGTTTGAAGCTGGTATGCACATGCAAGAGATCTATTTTAGGTCAAGCATCACTCGTAACTTTCTATGTTTGCAAAGTGATATGCTGTCTTTAGACATGCCCACACCCCCCTCCCCCCACCCACCCCTCAATTCATTCATTTCTGTACTCTCAGCGGCTAATATATTCGAAAGATACATCATCATCTCCCCCCCCCCCCCCCCCCCCCTCCCCTATCCGGCCCCCTTACTGGGAAAGTTTCATCAGCAGACCAGGCTGGTTGGGGACTGTGTTGTTCGTTCTGGCACCACTAAACAGCCAACAGACGGGGTGCCTAGCGCTAGTTTAGCTCTCTCATTATCTTCCTTTTTACGCGCAAGGTCTACCATATTTCTCCTAGCATCCGCCTCTTCTGCTTCTCACCATCATCACCATCCACGCGAAAACTGGAGGTACTGACTTTCACAGTTACCATCAATTAACATTGTCAGCATCGAGGGCGTCAGACGACGTCCTTGATCTTTGCCATACACCTAGGTCAGGCACAAGGGAGTTCACTGGCTTACGCTGGAAGTAGTAGTTTCATTTTTGTACAGGGACAGGGATAATGCAGCTGAGTTGAACCATGCTCGCTAAGATTCAGCAAGCCAAAAAATTGAGCGATATTGTTTCCACACCCGGTTGTGAGAACGACACAGGGCTGGCGTTTACTCCTTTATCAGGTGAAAGTTCTTCCTTGGTAGATGATCCCGCAGTGTAAGTAGGCCTGTTACAGCACCTTGCTGAACTAAACACTAGCATGCTTTGCGGTAGATTGCCAGCCAGCGAGCGATCTCTGACTGACGCTTGATTATCTCTGAACGTTCACGCCGGATGATTTTGAAGTTTTCTGTTTATTTTTTTTTCTTTCTCTTTTTAAATCTGATGGTTTTACTTTTGGGGCACAAATGTTACAGTGAGTCAAACGTCCAAGGGTAAGATTTAGATTATGATATCACCTTGTACTTTGAAAAAGAGAGAAGCAAGAGTTTGTATGGAGTCTTACTCGACGGAGAGCTAGGGAACAAATCATGTTCGAATAATTTTCAGCACGACTTTTTAGATGTGTAGACCGGTCATAGAAGGAAGGGAGTGGATGAGAAGGTGGATGGGAGATGGGAGGTGAATGAGTGAATGAGTGCGTGTGTGTGTGTGTGTGTGTGTGTGTGTGTGTGTGTGTGTGTGTGCGTGCGTGCGTGCGTGCGTGCGTGCGTGCGTGCGTGCGTGCGTGCGTGCGTGCGTGCGTGTGTGTGTGTGTGTGTGTGTGTGTGTGTGTGTGTGTGTGTGTTCGTGCGTGCGTGCATGCATGCATGCGTGCGTGCGACGGACGAAGCCCTTTGCCTCAAGCTCCATAAAAGATCAGCGACGTGTAACCCTGTCAGTACTGTGGGTGGAGTATTGCCATTGAATAACACTCCGCATTTCTTGTTTCACTTCATTTCCAGTGATATCTGCAGCGATGTCAAAGACGCCTTCCAGATGTGCACCACTGAGGACTCCGAAAAAGACGCGGTCAGAGAATGCTCCAAGTTCATGAACGAACACTATCTGAGGTGCCTGCAAACCAACACGGGAGAAGGCGGCGCCCTCAGAGCCATGGACTTCTGCATCCAAACTGTATGTGGTGACCCTCTCACACAGGCTGTCGCTCAAGCATTGTTGGCCAACCACATAGCTATTGCTAACTCCGAAGTAAACTCACTCCTCTGATCTTTGACATGGGTTTGATGTACTCTTTATACGTCAGTTTGGGTGTTTATTATCAGAAACACGTCGCAAGCGTGAGGGAATGAACAGCAACGAGATATTTTGTCTGCTGGTCTCCTTCCACAAATAAGCTGCAACAAACAAATTGACGAATTATGTTTTGCTTCTGTAGAAATGGTACCAGAAGCCATAATTCACTGATTAAGACAGCAGAGAAAGATTAAGAATGAAACAGAAATTCTTCAGAGCCATTTCCTCAATTTACGCCTGAAGTATTTTTGAGCCATTTCCTCGTTTTACGCCTAAGGTATTCTTAGCCATTTTACTCAAATCATGCTTAGAGTATTACTGAGCCATTTACTCAATTTACGCCTGAAGTATTCTTGAGCCATTTCCTCGGTTTATGCCAAGAGTACTATTGAGCAATTTGCCAGATTTACGGTTAGAGTATTCTTGAACCATTTTCTCAATTTACGCCGAAAGAATTCTTGAATCATTTCCTCAATTTACGCCGAGAATATTCTCGAGCGATTTCCTCAGTTTACGTCTAGAGTATTCTTGAGCCATATCCTCAGTTTACGTTTAGAGTATTCTTGGGCAATTTCCCCAGTTTACGCCAAAAGTGTTCTATCTGTGTTAAAACGCCAAATCAGAAAACTGCTACTGGATTACTCGGCATGGGAAAAAAAAAAGTCCAGTAACCTTTGGTTTGATTAAGGCGTATTGAAATTTTTTTTTTTTTTTTTTTTTTTTGCGAATTGGGTTTTCTCTCACATAAATTATTGAACGCCAGTTTGAAAAATGGTGGAACCGCGAAAAAAAAATTTTTTTGGTTCTTGTTTTATTTTTGCTTTTGTTGTTTTTCACCCCTCCATCGTCAACCAACTTTTAGTTTCATGGCCCTGTGTCCTGGTCTTTGAAATTTTTTTCTTAGATTTTTTTTAAAAAACTACTATATGGCGGTGAATTCTGACGCTTTAACTGCTGCTCTTGGTCTTTGAAATTTTGTCTTAGATTTTTTTTTAACTACTATAAGGCAGTGAATTCTGACGTTTTAACTGCTGCTCTTTATTAACTTAACGATGTGTCAAGAGTACGCCAAAGGGAATTTCAGAGCGGGAACTTCGATATACATTGCTTTTTTTCGTCATGTTTAGTTCATAACACTTAAAAACTTCGATGTGGACTTCGACTTCGCATTATTGTGTGTGCTTCATCAATTTATTCACTGTTTGTGTTGATTAAAATGATGTTGAACAGCAACGAACGCGCGCGCGCGAGAGAGAGAGCGCGTGTTTGTGTGTGTGTGTGTGTGTGTGTGTGTGTGTGTGTGTGTGTGTGTGTGTGTGTGTGTGTGTGTGTGTGCTAGCGTGCGTGCGTGCGTATGTGTGAGATAACACACGCGTGCGTGCGATCTGCCAATCCATCATGTAATTTCGTACACTCATCAACTAGGCATCTTTTCCTTAAACAATACAATTTATGCTTGGATCTCATCAGTGACATCAGACAGATGGTCTCCTGTGGAGACCAGACCAAACCCTGACTACACTACTAGCCCAGAATACTAGAAGGCGAAACAAAATCACACCATCATCAAATGCAAATATATGCACGAAGTGAAAACGGTCTTTGCATCGCAATGCAAAGGCGACTCTGCAGTTTGAACACAAAACTTTTATCCATTAAAAAAGATATTTGTTAGTACTTCCTAACTGACGTAACCTTCTCCACGGAGCCTGTATTGCATTGTATTGTATAATGCTGCACTGTTCTGTGTTGCTGTTGGATCAGATTTTTCTGTGTAAGATTCGGGCTACCCTTTCAAGAGATTGAGAACGCGTTGCAAACATTACAGCATCATCCGTTTTGTCCAGCGTGCTTGCATGTTTGCTGACTTGTCTCAATGGAGCGTTCTACAACTTTTGGAAAGATGCAGCTCTTAAGTTGTCGTGTGATTATTTTCTGTACGCTATCGCTTCCATGGCTGTGTACAACCAGAGCGGCGGCTTTTCATTCCATCTGACAGGAAAACTTGCCTTCCAGTCATAGTCTTTGTCAGGTTTGAGGACGATGGATGTGTGTACAGTGCCGAAAATTCCAACCCTGACGAGACTGGAACCAGAAACCTGGCATCGTTTGCATCTGGGATAGGCGCAAGGGACCATCAGGTCAGTCCTACATCTGCTCAGGTGGATACTTGCTATGGGAACAGTCGACCTCAAAACGCCAGACCGAGATCGAACTCTAGCACCATCCGACATCTGTGTAAATTCGAGCTCACAGGAGAATCGGTCCTGTGGATTGCTATGTAATTCACTCTTTAGGGTGAAAACAAACGAACAAACAAACCTCCCACTGAAAGCCCAGGAAGATCTCACATGTCAAGTGCGACAGGCGATAAATAATTGCTTCCCAGTATAGGTAAATGCGAAAGTACCGTAATTCATACCTTTGTCATGATCTCAAAAGCATGTACGTCTCCAAGCCAGCACTGTTTACGTTACTCGTCATCTTGCACACACACACACACGCACGCACGCACGCACGCACGCACGCACGCACAAGACACTCTGAACAAACAAGGAAACAACAATTTCCCCAAAGATCCCAAGTTGCCTGCTTTACACTCCTTGCCTAATACATGAACATTGTAACAGCGAAAGATGAAAAGAAACACTAACCAGTCTTTATTCACACAGTCATGGTGTTTTGATCGTGAAGATGTTACACTTGCGATGACAAACACAAACAAAAACAGAATACCTGGGGGACCTGTGTATTCTTCTGCTTGTTAGGTAGAATAACCGATGGAGATCAAAGGTCAAGATGATCACTGTGTCATGGTGATCCAGATCAATACTAAATGTCAAGGTGCGCGATTGAGGTTAAATGTTGTTGTTGTCTCGTTCGTCATGTCTTTATATAGATTTCCCCGTCTCCTCGACAAAGGTGGCAGTACGTCGCAGGTCCTCCAGTCCTCCGTACAGCTTCCGGGCCACTGGTATTGGGTCGGGCCAGGTTTTCTCTAGGAGCGCTTGGTGGAGCGGGCAGGACTGCAGCAGATGTTCTGTTGTCTGGCTGCCTGTTCTGCAGGGGCACTGCTCTGTGTTGCCGATGCAGAGTTTAGAGAATAGGTTAATGTCAAAGACGGTCACTGTGTCATGGCTACCAAGAGCAAGGCTAAGGTCAAGGTGTCCCAAATTACGCTGTGATGTCGTGGATTGCGGTCAAGGGTGAAGTACACATATCAGTGAAGACATGTTGACAAGGATGAAGATTGAAGGCCAAAATGATGGATCATGGTGACCTAGATCGAGGAATAAGTCAGTAAGGGTAGCGATCATCCGGATGAGGTTTCAGATCAAATAACTGACACTGGGAAACGGTACCACGGCTCGGCCTCCAAGGTCAAAGTGAAATAAGGGAGTTTATACGTTGCATTGAACCCCCCCCCCCCCCCCTCCTCCCCCATTCCATTCACGTGATTTTAAACTGAGAGCTAGGTCACTATTTTGTAATCATGTTTACTTGCCCCTCAACCTGTAACTGGATCACCTATGATCAGTTGGGTCTCTTGACCTAACTTGTCATTGTAAGCTGATCTAAACAAAGTTAAGCTAAGATAAAAAAAAACAACTTCATAATCAGAGAGAGAGAGAGAGAGAGAGAGAGAGAGAGAGACTGCGTCCGGTGCAACTATTTAATCACAAACACGGATGAGCCATGACCCAGATTTGTTTCACTTGACAAATACACAAGGTCAAGGTGACCAGACCCAAATCCAGCATTTGACCTTAAACCTCGAGCTGGGTGACCTTCAACCTTCATCTGGGTCATCACAATCCAATCTGGATCACATCATCCATCGTCAACGTCCTGTTTAGGCTCGGAACCAGTTTGGCTCATTTGGCTTTGAATCTCGACCTCGTTCGGCGCGACCCGTTTCGCTGGTTACTTGACCTTTCATTCTGATCTTAGTCACCATCACCCGGTTTGGGCCACAGTCGACGATGTACGTGGACATGAGAAACTTTATAAAGCCCACTCTGGATCATGGTTTTTGAATTGGGCCGTGTCACCACCACCCAGCTTTGGAACTCTTCATTTTAAAGCTAGCTATGGATCACCATGATGCAATTCTATGTCACACGGCATGTAACCTTGACAAGTTACATGGACCTAATTCACCACGATCCACCTTTGTGTACTGGATCTTTCATCTTAATTCTTGTCATCCTGATCCTACACTGGATCGTTTGACCGTTAACTTCAATTCCTGTAATCATGAGCCTATTAGGACAGCTTTGACCTAAATGTGTGTCAGTACGATCTACTCATCTGAAACGTATCCTTATATGTTGAGCTTGGTCATCGCATCTCATTTAGGGGTCTATGGACACTAAAACTTAAGATGGGCCATCGTCATTTGACTTGAAACTCAGGTCAGGTCACCGAAACTCATTTGGGTGATGTTACCTTTAATCTCAGTTTGTTTTACAGTGGAATTCGACCCGAGTCATTATGGAATTTGGGTCAAATGATCTTAAAAATCAGTCTGGATGACCGATCTGAATCTCTTTGTCTTCCAATCTGATTTGTACCATATAACCTATTAATTTACTTGCACGTAGATCATCATAACCTAACTTGAGTTATTTGGACTTCACCTTTAACTCCATTGGCAATCGGGTAACCACGACCAGGTCTGGATCATATGACCTATAACACTGAGCTGGGCACCACGACCTAGTTTGGATCTCTCGCCTTACAGTCACCGTGACCACACGTGACGTGACCCTATTGAACTTTTAATCTCGTTCTAGGTCAACACTATAAAGTTTGAGCCATCTTGACATTTGACTTGAATGTGAGTCACTCTTGATCAATCCTGTTACCTTGACTTTGCTCTTCGATCGTCTTGGCTCAGATTCGGTCACCTTGACCTTTGACCTCGATCCGTATTTCACTAGAAGCATATAAAAGCGGCATGAGTAGGTACTAAGATAGATTAGCATGAGTTAAATAGTTATTGGGACAAATAATCATGGGAAGCATAGGTATTAACACAAAGGCACATAAGGTTGAACTGGTACCATAAAACACAGGTTCTCAGACGTAAACATAGGTTCTTAGACGAAAAGATATGAAGATATACGTGTACTAAGACAAACTGGCACTCAGTCATCCATGACAGAGAAAAAGGTACCAGACACTCATGGACACTGGAACAAGCATGGGGGCACATGAATGATGATATACGTAGATATAGGAAAAAATGTGAATACTCGGATTCGTTGATATAAGGGGATACAGGTATTGAGATACACAGATATACGGAAACAATGGTTCTGAGATGCATAGATATAGGGACACATAGGTATTTATATGCATATATATATATATATATATATATATATAACCACATAATGGTACTGAAATACACAGATATAAGGACACAGGCACGGAGGTGGGATGAGGGGGCAGGGGGGGGGGGGGGGGGGGGGAGAGAGAGGTAATAGTGGTAGTGAACAGCTGAGCGATAAAGCGTGAACTTTTAACCCGTCTGTGACAGCATATGGGAGCTATACAGTTCTGTCTGGAGAACAGAACCGTGTGCTCGGCCTACGTCTGCCTGGAATCGACTTTCGCCTCCTGAAAAGACTCATTAGCAGGTTTCGGCCTGCTGTTGTTCGTCCATTCACGGCGTCCAGCTGACGTTTACCATCTTCTGTTGCATTCTCACCACCCCGGTGAGACAGTCACAACCCTGCTACCCACAAGGTCGCCAATAGACAGCAGTAAAGGGGGGGGGGGGGGGGGATAACAAAGAAAGGAGTGGCAACCTAAGCAAGAAAAGAATGATCAGGATATAAGGAAACTAGTCTTTGAGCCAGTACCTGACGATTTAACATGACGAATCTGTCTCTGTCTCTGTGTGTCTGTCTCTGTCTGTCTGTCTGTCTCTGTCTCTGTCTGTGTCTGTCTGTCTCTCTCTCTCTCTCGTGGAGAGCAGGGAGGGAGAGAGGGAGAGTAGGACGAGAAGTTGGAGAGGAGGTGTGTGTGTGTGTGTGTGTGTGTGTGTGTGCGCGCGCGGGAAGGAATGTGGAGAACACAAACAGGATGAAACACGCCGATTTTATTGGTCGTTGTCGCACCACGCTACGACCAGACAAGCGAGTGTTTCGGCCCTTATCTCCTGACACTCTAGGGGGGTTGGGCCACACCCGGTCATGACTCCGGATGTCCCTCTGCTGCCCCTTTTTTTTTTTTTTTCCCATCTTGGGATGAGCCATGACTGGGATTCGAACCCATGCCCTTCTGGACATGCTCATTTCCACTTAATGACTCGCGCACTAACCACTGAGCCACAGGGACACCTGATATTTGTAGGAAAGTTAAGCCTTATGAAGTTCACTTTTGTTCCCTCCTTGACCAGATCCAACTTGAACACCTCTCTGCCGCTTCTGCCATTGCTTTCAGGGCTTTGGTTTTTTCCCTCCCTGCAACTGAGAGCTGTTTCATGAGGCTGTATGCAGACGTTCCCACAAACCCCCTAGCTCCAATTTCTGCAGTGAGGACTTTGACCTGATAGCCTTCTCTCCTCAGGCTGTTTGCCAGATCAGCATACTTTTCAGTCTTGTAGATCTGAGCTGCCTCCATTCTGTTCTCATATGGCACCGTGAGCTCGATCATGATCAGCTGCTTGGTTGACTGAGAGTGTAATACTATGTCTGGTCTCTCATGCCACTCTTGCTGATAATCTCTGGGTGACTATTCCATTCTGGGAGGTCTGCTGTGCACTCCCAGTCATCTGCCCCGTCCAGCAGACTCTGCCTGCATGTTCCGAGTGGCACTGTTGTTCTTGGCCATGATTCGCTGCCTCCTGCCGTGAAGAATGTTGCGGGTGCTTTTGGGTCCTGATTTTCCCTTTTGTGGTGTTGGTACTAGCCCAGACTACTTGTACAATCTCTTTGAGCACTTGGTTGTGCCTCCATGTGTACCTTCCTTGAGCCAGGGCTACTTTACATGAGCTTAGGACATGCTCACAGTTTGTTTTTCATGGCAAGGGGGGCATGAAGGATCGTCTGTTTTTCCCACTTCACCAGGTTTGCATTTGAAGGCAGAAGGTCATATGCAGATCTGAGAATGAAGCTGATCCTGAGAGGGGCCATGTGCCAAATGTCATTCCAAGTGAGACTTCTTTGGAGTGCATTCTCCCACGTTGTCCATTGCCCTTGCTGGCTCTGCTGGACTGCTTTTTGGAGTCTTTGTTGGTCTTCTTCTTTTCTCATCTCCTGAATCATCATGTCTCTTTTGGCTTTTCCTTTGGCCTTTGACCACCATTCAGTTTTGGTCACCCCCAGTCCTTGTCTGTTGGTCTGTGTGTGTCCTGTTATTTCTCTGATCTTGAGACTTTCTTTTGCAGAATCCATCGCCTCTTGAACTTTCCATTTTCTGCCTGTCTTCAGCTGGGGCTTGATGCTTCAACCACCTGTCTCCTGAGTCCTCCTCCAGCTTTGAAGTCTGATCTTCCCTGCTTTATATTCCTCCAGGATGGATTTCAGTGGTAGTTTCAGCTTTGCTTGGCGACAGTATATAGCGCTATGTCAGTCAGACAGGGTGGGACACCAAGCCATTCCTTGTGAACTTGTTGATTTTGGATTCCATTGCCTCCACTATGCTGGTGCAGATGTCGTATATCATCAGAGGCCATAGGAGCTTTGGTATCAGCATGAAACTGCAGACACCAGACCTTGTATTTGCCAGGGAGCCCACACTGGTCAATGGTCTCCAAGCCTTCTTCCGACATCTGTTTGGTTTCTTTTGCTCTTCGTGTGTCTTTCAGCGTATCATCATACCATCTTCCAAGGCTCTTGACTGGCTCTTCTGTTACTGTTGGAATGGTCTGGTTGGCAACACTGAAGACCACAGATTTCGGCCACTTTTCCTTTCCTCAGTGAGAGACTCCGTGATTTCTTTGGCTTGAACTTCATTCTGGATGAGGCAACTATGTCGTCCAGCCTCTCCAGCACGTGACGTGTCTCGTCTTCTCTGGATGAAATCACTGTAGTGTCATCCATGAAGGCCTTGAGAGGGGGCATCTTGTATCCATCGCCAAGGTCTGTTTCTTGCGTTTGCTTGTTGCTGCTTTCAAGATGACTTCCATTGCCAACACGAACAGTATTGGGGAAAATGGCACAGCCCATTGCAATGCCCACTTCCAAGTTGATCCAATCTGTTGTGTACTCCTTGGTAGAGAACCGCATTGAGAAGCCATTGAAGTACTTCTTGAGCATGTCGCGGATGTTCTTTGGCACATGGTACATCTTAAGAGCCAACTGTATCATCTCATGGGGTACAGATCCATATGCGTTTTTGCCAGGTCGAGCCACACTACGTCCAGGTCTCTCTTTTCTGTTTTTGCTCTTTGGATTGCGTCCCAGATCATTGTGGCGTGTTCTCTACACAGCCAGCCACGCCTGGAATGCCACCTTTCTGGACTGACACATCCAAGTACTTGTTTTCCATGAGGTACTTGGTCAGCCTTGCTGCCATGACAGAGAAGAAGATTTTCCCTTCGACGTTCAGTAGTGATATTGGCCTGAACTGGCTGATGTCACTTGAGTTTTGCTCTTTGGGGATGTACACACCATCTGCCGTCATCCACTGGCCGCTGATCTTCTGATTTCTCCAAGCTGATCGCAGCAGCCTGTGGAGCCACTCCAGCACCTTGGGACATTTCTTGTACAGCTGGTAAGGTATTCCGTTTGGCCCTGGTGATGATTTGGCTCTGGCTTTGTCGACCACCTTCTTGATTTCCGCCAACGTTGGAGGCTTGTCATTGAACTGTTCCTCAGGGTTGGTTGGCCACACCAGACCTTGAATGTCGAGTGGTGCTTTGCTCTGTGAGTCAGAGTATGTTTTTCTCAGATGCTGCTCAAGAACTCCTTTGTCCACACTTAGGGTCCCAGATTTTGCTGCTCGAACAGAGTTCTGGCAAACTGGAAGGGGTCTCTGAAGAAACGCTCTTGTGTCTTCTTCTTTTTGCTCTTCCTCTTCCTCGCAGATTCCGCTTTGCTGAGGGCACTGTGTTTTGCTTTCAGGTCTTCCCAGAGTTTTTCAAGCCTTGTTTTTCAGCTGGCAGAGCAGTCTTCATTTGCTTCTTGAGGTTTTTCTTTGGGACCCTGATCTTGTCCATCTCTTCTTGGCGTCTGGATTTCTTTGGAGGTTTTTTCTCTTTGGGTAGTTTTGCTCCATAGGCGTCTCTACATGTGGCATACACAATGTCCCCATATGTGGCTAGTTTATGTTCCAGGGTGCTTTTCCCTATCAGTGCATCGAGTCTTTGGACAATTTTTGCATCCAGTTTCTCCCAATCTTCAGTCTCGTTTGCTCGTGGCAGGCTGAGTTTCAGGCGCCTGGCATCGAGGGCCTGTGCAAATTCCTCATCCGAACCAACAGCGTGGATGTCCTTGGCACTGTGGTTTAAAAATCCTGGCCTTGGTCTTCCGACGTTTATCTGCTGATGCAGTGCGCTGCTGCTCATTCAGATGAGTCTTCACACATCCCATCTTTGTTCTGTGGATCTTCATGCCACGGGTGGTAGCGAAACGCTTTCCACAGACACATGGATATTCCATTTGGTCCATGTTCGTAGTCCGTTTGGGATTTGCAGTCGTGATTGGTTGAGCACCGATGGATTCATCATTCTCTCCCCCTTTCGGTGAATCCTGGGAGCATCTTTTCTTTTTGTTTTTCTTAGCCACATGTTGAAGGCAAAGTGGGGAGCCAGCCCACAGAGCCCTTGGTTCTGGTCTTTCCCAGTGTCCTCCGGTCTTTCCCGGACGTCCTCCGGCCTATTCCCGGAAGTCAATGGTTTACCCATGCATCAGTAGAAAGAAACTCGTGGAGAGCGTGGCAGCAGAGAACACCCGGTTCATGACTCCGGATGTCCCTCTGCTGCCCTTTTTTTTTCCCATCTTGGGATGAGCCATGACTGGGATTCGAACCCATGCCCTTCTGGACATGCTCATTTCCACTTAATGACTCGCGCACTAACCACTGAGCCACAGGGACACCTGATATTTGGATATTTTTGTACTTGGAGCTGCTGTCATAATGCTATCAAGAAACAAGATCCCGACTTATCTTTTGAATACGTCATCGGACTGATATTCCACCCTACCCCTTGTCTCCTACCGCTTGCATGCAAACGTCCTACCCTCTCGTCTCCAACTTCCCACTCCTCTCCTCCCTTCTTGTTTTGTGGGATGAAAGGGAAATAACGCATGACATATCTTCATACCTCAGTTTTTTCAGTCCAGTTACTTCCCTTCTCTCTCTCTCTCTCTCTCTCTCTGTCTGTCTGTCTGTCTGTCTGTCTGTCTCTCTCTCTCTCTCTCTCTCTCTCTCTCTCTCTCTCTCCATTGTATTTCATGCCTCTACTCGTCCTTGCTCTATATGTCGCATTGACGCACGTGGGTATGCATGCAAGCAGAGGCACTCTCAGAGCTACACATCCTCTCTCATGTATGTTTGTGTGCGCATATATTCACATATGCGCACAGACAAAGTCACACACATGCCCGCACCCATACCCACCCACCCACTCACCCATACATATACACATGAGCACGCTGACACGCGTGAGTGCGCGCGCGGACACACACAATACTAATCTACACAAACGCATGCGCGCGCACGCGCACACACACACGCATATATATATATATATATATATATATATATATATATATATATATATATAGTGTGTGTGTGTGTGTGTGTGTGTTGTGTGTGTGTGTGTGTGTGTGTGTGTGTGTGTGTGTGTGTGTGTGTGTGTGTGTGTGTGTGTGTGTGTGTGTGTGTGTGTGTGTGTGTGTGTGTGTGAGCGCGCACACACAGTTGTCTGTGAGTATGAAATACGAAAAACAGGAGAGAGAGAGAGAGAGAGAGAGAGAGAGAGAGAGAGAGAGAGAGAGAGAGAGAGAGAGAGAGAGAGAGAGAGAGAGAGAGACTGTGCTAATTGGAAGGGAGATAATGAAACTGCAAACTGAGGAATGACGATTATATTAGGCATTGCCTCCCTTTCGCTGAAGATTGGGGGGGGGGGGGGGGGGGGGGGGGGGGGGGGGGGGGCTATGTGTCGGTGATCACGGGACGCACGTTGCGAGAGGCAGTTGAGGGTAAGAGTGGGTGGGGATGAAATTGGATTATTAAATCCGCAGCGACGCTATTTCACCCGTAGAGTGCTTGAAAGTGTTGATATTAAGTTTCCTTTAATCATGGACGACAGCGGTTTTCAAGTACGAATAGTTAGTTATTCATCTCTGAAATGACCACATCCAGAACATGACAATTTCAGCGAAACCAAAGAGCCTGAACTTCAATCAGGCACAGACTGTAAAACTACATGACTGTGCTTTGTTCTGTGTGAAGCTGAGTTTTGCAGATCTCGACATATCTTCATTCAGATGGTTTCCTGACGTAAGCATTTGCTCATATCACAATGAATTTGTTACATCATTCGTGTCGGACATTGCAAACTCTAACGTTAATTTGATACAGACACATAATAAACACTTACAAAAAGAATAACTACAAAATGCGCGCACGAGCGCGCGCGCGCGCGCCCACACACACACACACACACACACACACACACACAGACACACACACACACACACACACCAATGCGCGAGCGTGCGCGGTCACATACACGCACAATCTCTCTCTCGCTCTCTCTCTCTCTCTCTCTCTCTCTCACACACACACACACACACACACACACACACACACACACACACACACACACACATGCTAACCAGCCGACAGAAAGGCATGCACACACACAATAAAGATATTGAATACGTGGCCATCAGCCAAGATAGAATAAAGAGAAAAAAGCAATTTAACTCTCGAAATTTGACTACCTAATCTTAATTTCATACTATGATAAATAAAACGAGCAATATCATTCATAAAGTTCCTGCTATTCAGAATTGATAATTCCTTTGACGAATTTTGAGTCAGGTGAAGTGGGCTATATTTTGTTCTCAATTATACAGTATGCTGACAGTAGAACGGAAAATGAAATTCAACATCCGGCTGAACGTTGCATAACGGGCAACGTAAGTCCATGGAGAGAGAGAGAGAGAGAGAGAGAGAGAGAGAGAGAGAGAGAGAGAGAGAGAGAGAGAGAGAGAGAGAGAGAGAGAGCTACAACTGGTGGGAAATATCAAAAGCAAGGAGGAAACATTCGAAAATGACGGGAGAGTAGTAGATTCTTCTGTACACCTAGTTATGGCCTCTTGAGACCCTCAGCAGAACAAAACCACTGGACACATTGAAAAATGAAACAGCCTGTAAGTGCAAACCAGGTTTAAGAACCTACTCACATTAATACGTTCATTTTTTTTTTTATTATAGTTTTTAGTTACACTTTTCAAATGAGCCGTTAGTCATAACAGTCAGTTAACATAAAAATGCAATGCTCTATCATCTGACCCCTTCAGTCTAGCGCAGTTGGTAGCCATCACTGGTCTGTAGACTGGTCAAAAGAGTGTTAAAAAAAGACCCATATTGACAGGCACATACGCAAACGTGGGACAAAGGTATTGTTGGAGACAAATCTGGAAGACTGTCCAGAATTCTAGCCTTCTGAGAACAGTAACATCACTGGCCGTCATTCAAAGAGGTGGAACTATACATCAACTGCAAGTGGACAACACCAAGCTTCTGGAAAACAGATGTTTTGTTATTGTCAGCACTGTACAGAAACAGGCATGGTCTAAAAATCGCCAGCAACCCTTCAACTTGCCGGTTTTCAAAGCGAAGGACTTTGTGTTGTTTAACATGTCTGTGAAAAGATGAGCAGAATCAGGCTAAGTCAAGTTTTGTTCTTTTCATTTATAAGTTCGTTCAAACCTCTCTCAAGGGAAAAACTGTCCAGACAGATCAGAATCGTAATTGGTATGGTTGGCAAAGATACAGAAACGTTTTCAGCTATTGAACACACTGCAGCCCCATCAGCATTCATTAGGCACGTAGATGTTTCATCCTTTTCTTTTAAATTTCAGGCAGCCCTGTGGTGAGTCAAGCATTCTCACAAAGTTCTGTTATAAACCCTGTCATGAAACAAGGCATTTTCACAAAGTTCTATATTGTAAACATGTTACAAAAAGTCATAAAAAAGCTGTTCTTTCTCACTTTGTTTTGGACACGTTTGTTAACGAGACTGAATTGTTCATACGAAAAATGCATGACTTCTAGGAAGGATGTCTGAACCCATGTCATCCAGGTATTTCTGTTCTGCTTGTGTGTCTGACTAGGAAGCAATTCAACGAAACGCAACTGACCAATCGGTAGTTCAGGTACAAATATAAAATCAATAGAATTTCACATTGTAGTAGATGTTAAATTCCAGTATTATGAGATGGTTGTCTTACCCATCGGCAGTATGAGATAAGATATTAAGTCCACGCAGGTAATATTTGAATAAATACCTCGCTCACCCAGGTATCATTTTAGTGCCAAAGTTCAAATCTGCCACTTCATATGCGAACTGCATATTAAACAAACACCTTTCCCACCATCATTTACGTTGTAATTAAAGAAAAACGTGCACCTCCCAGTGAGTTTAGTTTGATTTCCTACTTCAGAAGCAGCTTGTTCCACTCAAGTATGCACATGAACTTCAAAAAGTCACCGCTCTTTGTCGCTGTACACAGCCGTTCCTGGTAACTTAAACATGCCTTCAAAACCGGCTAACTGAACGTGCACGACAAGACAGGAATTCCAGTTCCGGTTGCTGACCAACATTGTCTGTAAAAATGGCGGTCAGAAATCGACCATGTTCCATTTTATTTCTCTTCCCTCAGCCCCTTCAACAACCTGAGCAGCGAGTGCTTTGTTCTCCGCATTCCCATCAGCGGAGGAGCCGTTTAGTGCACAACTGACGCTGCATTTTCCATCTTTGCACTGGCTGGATTCATCAGCGTATTTGAAACTGTTTATAAATGAACGTGACGGTCTTTGTGTACGCATGAGTTCAACACAAGATTGGGGGGATCACAATTCTCAGCCCATTGCTTCTATGCTTTGCACAGAGTTTCTATGTCATGTTTGTTACACGGTCATTTACTAGACGTTTGAATGCACCCCTTTAAACATTTCACTAGAAGGCCTGTTTTTTTTGCTAGATCTTTCTAATTTTGCTCTATGGCCTTTACATAGTACACTTGTTTTAGAATTGTTCGAGTTAAGTTTCAGAGTACAATGACGACAGGCGGAGGTTTTGACGTGCAGATACATGATGGAATATTGGGCTGCCAAATGAACTTAACACACATTAAGGTAGCCCAATATTCCGTCTGCAGAAGAGTCCTCATCCGGGAGACGACAGTCGCTTTTAGATGGGCTTAAAGGTAGGTGGTCCTGCTTACGATGCAGAATTCCGTGGATTCCACTGCTGTCAGCGAAGGATTGAACATTTAAATGTTAATGTCTTTTTTCATTCTGTCTTTCCTGTTCCTCCTCCTCTACCTCCTCTCAATCCCAACCTTTTAAAGTCCGTCTTAAATGAAAATTTAAAAGGAAATTAAAGTAAATCCACTAGATAACAGGGACAACCAAACTACACGACAAAACACGACGCGTTTCGATCTCTTAGTTCTTCTTCAGGCATGTAAACAACATTCAGGACAATGAAATTGACGAACGATTATTGTCATGGTCACGGATGTCAACAAGTCCTAAATGACTTATTCGCAGTGTTTGTTTGCTTGTTGTCATGCCTGAAGAAGACCAATAGGTCGAGGCTCATTACCGTCGTGCTTATTACGTTCACTGGCCCAGCATTCCAACATTTATTTCATGTTGCAGTGTACCAATAGCTTCGGTATCCTTTATACGGGCACCTGAATGTGCACAAGTTATACACAGGGATTTAATCTGTGGACTTTGAGTGATATCAAACTGCCTCCAAACCCCTCTTGACCAAGTGATCCTTATTTATATTCAGCGCACGTTCATATTGTGGTTGCATTTTATCAGTTGCTATATCTGTGGGTCTGCCTTTTCCATCTGTGACTTTTCCATCTTCCAGTAACCTTTAAACAATGTTTTCTGTAATTTTCTAGGTCGAGTCCCAAACCGTTTCCTGCACATGACCTACATACTCAAGTTGTTCAATGTCAGTCTCACTTTCATATGGTTTAGCGCTTGAAAGCCTCTGGAATGTATTAGTGTCCCTATCGCCAATGCAGAGAATGTACCATAAGTTATAGTTTTGTTCTGAATGCTCAAAACTTTCCGTTCCGGTGCTGTCCTCTTCTGACGCCGAAGACCCTCTGTGATAGAACGAACACCATGCGGCATGACCAATAGCCCATCTGCGAAAGCTGGCATTGTCTCTGTCACGTTTTTCATACTGCACGACTTTTAGGTATATTTATTCTTGTGTCTGTGTTCAGTACTTTGCCAGCGGCACAACCTAGGGAAGAGGCTACTCTCACGTTGTATGTAGGATTCTGATCATCTATATACAATAGGACAAAAACTATGTGTCTAGTATATCCGTCCTGCCGGATTCTGATCATCCCTATACTATAGGACTAAAAAATAAGTGTCTAGCCTATCCGTCCTGCCGTTAGGCAATGCCATTTCTGTACCTTCGTACTACTGCTTTTGACCTGATCTCTTTTGGTGTCTCTGGTGCTGCTTTCTCTCTGGTTTTGTCAAATGACGGACTCCACAGAATGCATGTAACTCAGAGCGGCCCGCACACCTATATCCAGTGCTATACATGGCTGATACAGCCATACAATTCATAGCATGCACTAATGGAGTGTCCACCCCCCCCCCAAAAACGTCAGAAGAATAAAAAGATGTTGAACCGAAAACGTTGACATTAGCCTGGAAGAATTTGCTCTGAAATTGTTCAAAACATTACATCAAAAACATCTACATCCACAGTCTTTATTCTTGTGATATGTCTTCCATTGATTTTGTCTTACTAACAACATCACCATCTTGCTCATGCAGAGCTCCTACTTTAGGTTCTAAATCTTCATGTACCTTTGCGCAGAGATTTTCTTGTTTTAGTTTGTAAAAGTGCGCATGCCGCTTACCAGGTTCTGATTTCTTCATAATCATCAAGAACGCTGTTCGAATTCATGCACTAATCGTCTTCGCTTCTGGGGCCTTTTCGCCTATTTGTTGGTAGCAGACTTCTTCTTCTTCTTTCTTTTTTAAAAATTTTTTTTTAAAACAGTTTGATCTCTTCTTTTTTCGGGTCTGAAGGCATTGTTTTATTAGTCTTCACAAAACATCGAAGAAACAAGGTCTCAAATTCTCGGAACAATCGCAGTTCGTGCGGATTTTATTGCTACTGAAAGAACGATGACGTCATCTGCTAGATCGTTATTAGTTGTATTGAGAGACGTGTTGCACCTCAATGTAGAGCTGCCAGTATGTTTAAGGCGGACCACATCATTTTTGGCGAAGAACTCTTTGGTCCCTTTTAAGTACCTGAACAAGTCTGCAATGATTTAAGCATAACAAAACCCTCCATAGAAAAAAACCCTGATTTTTTTTAAACGAGGAAAATAAAGAAAAAGAAATCCATCCTAGCACGTGTTAAAAACGGCAGAAAAAATACTATTTTAATGCTAACTCTACCTTGTGAAGCAACGGTATGCAAAGGCCAGCTAACGCAGTGCTTGTTTCTAGGCACAGTGGAAGAATAGTTCCCTAGCTGGAGTGTCCCTGGCTGTACTTCTCTCCTAGAGTGTTCAACGTCTTCTTGGAATGTATGATGACAGATGCCTTGAAAAGCCACGCTGAGACAGTCAGCAGCGTACTCGTTTTCTCCCGTGCTGAGTATGCCACAAACGACAATCCTCGTCAGGCAGACTCTGGAAGACTATGGAGATCTCTTGATCGGAATTGAACGAAGGAAGCTGTAGACATATGGATATGTGGCAAGATCAAATCGACCCTCCAAGACTATCCTCCAAGAAACAGTGCAGAGGAAGAGGACAGGGCAGACCGTGAAAGAAGTGGACAGATGACAAGTCTCAGTGGACCGGGAAAACTCCGCTACAATCCAGCCACTTGCTCTCAACCATTAGAGGTGGAGACAGCTGGAGCAATTCTGTGAATCCGCACCTGGATAGATCACACTTTTCTTTACATTAGTATACACGACTCAGCGACTGAACGTGTGCCAAGGCTTGGTGGACGCGTTGACGTGTACACGGGGTTCACGCGCCTGTTAGTATTTTTTTTGAGGTTGCCAAACCCGAACGAAGAATGAAAGTATTGAGAAATGTAGGCTTATGCACCATCTGTGGTTCAGTTACGTCATCTCTCTCTCTCTCTCTCTCTCTCTCTCTCTCTCTCTCTCTCTCTCATAGAGGCTTTGTTGTCTTTGTCTTGCAGTGGTTTTCACACAATGAAATATGCCAGGAAGCAGTTATGTCCCTTAATGACTCATTAGCATGCCATGTGCATGCCTGTACCCTTTGTCACCACAGCGCAGATTTCCAAGGCTGGCGAGTTCGGCGGTTGAGGACAGTACTTCTGCGAGTCCCACTGACACCTTAGGGCGTATCTTTTACTCTTTAGCCTCTTGGTTGACTCTGGGGAAAGGCCAAGTGACTGTTAAGAAAGACTCACTGACCACAGGGAAAGTCT
The DNA here is from genome assembly GCA_016801955.1 of Conus betulinus. Taxonomy (NCBI): domain Eukaryota; kingdom Metazoa; phylum Mollusca; class Gastropoda; order Neogastropoda; family Conidae; genus Conus; species Conus betulinus. Next base: position 524,620 of record JADBJO010000224.1, on the reverse strand, counting down.
GTTGATAGCGAGAAAAGCTGCAAACCAGATCCTCCGTAGAGGCTTATAAGATCATGTGGTGAAAGGCTTGGTTGTGTCTGGATTTGTACTGTTTTAGACTCTCAGCAACAGCAAGCACAGAGGAGTTTGCTCGGAAGAGACGGCTTTCGCTGGTGGGCTCTGCAGTCATGAAAAAACACACTGGGACATCCATGGAGACGCTTCCATAGAGGTTCTGTAGTGTCGAGTCTAGTGGCTATTACACAATGACACCTGTCAGGGACAATTATGTCCCTTGACATCTTGATGGAGTGCCATGTGGATACCTGCACCCTATGTCATGAAAGCGCAGGCTTCTGAGGATGGTGCACGATTGCTCCCGTCCGGTCATTTGGCAGTTGGGGAACACTACTTCTGTTGGGTGTACTGGCACTTTCAGGTGCATCTTTTGTTTTCTCCTCCTGCGTACGCAGGCTGATACTCCTGCAGACACTCCCTATATAGACAGGCAAGGATTAATCTCATCTACCCAACAAAGGGAGAGGACTTTTGTGTATATTACTGTGTTTTTTAATCCCGCCATTAAGGCAGCCGTACTCCAGCTTCGGTGAAGGTGAATGCTATAAGCAATGTGTCATCCATACCTACGGCCAAACTGGCCTTCTCCTCCGAAAGTTGGTGATGGGATTTTACGTGTGCAAGATGTATATTGTGTGCATTCACACACGGAACCTCGGTTTATAGTCTCATTCGAAGGACTGTATGGGAAATGGAATCAGAACCAATGTTAAACCGAGGGAAAATCTCCCTGTACGGAAACGGACACGGCCTGGCGGAGATTCGAACCTGCAATCCCAGGATCACAAGATTACGAGTCTGGCGTTCTAATACACAGCTATTCCGGCGCCCATACGCCCAGAGACATTGTCGAAAGACCGACCGACCACACGGAAAGTCCTGTTGACAGCGAGACTATGACCTGGGATCCTCTTCAGGAGTTATGCTGTTTTGACCTGTCAGCGAAACAGCGATGAATGGATTTGCAGGATGCGAACGACAATTCGCTCGATGGTGGCGTCTTTCGCTGGTGGGCCCTGCAGACATACAGGCTGGTACAGGCCCATGGTGACGCTTCCATGGAGGTTATGGTGTGTTACGTCCAGTGGCCATTACAGAATGGCATCTGTCAGGAAGCATTTGTATCTTTTGAACGCTGTGTGTATGCTTGTGCCCTTTGTCAGGACATCACAGGGTTCAAAGGGTGGTGCAGGATTGCTCCCGGCTGGTTGGTTTCGTATAGGAGAAGGGTATTCTGGTTCCTATTGGCATCGTTTCATGTATCTTTTTCTCTATGCGCGTTAAGGCTTGGTGGGTGCGTTGATGTGCCTGAAGTTCACGTGTGTCAGTGCTATTTGGGGTGCCAAACCCATTCGGAGTATTACAGTGTCGAGAGGCGTAGGCTACTGCGTTGTCTTTGGTTCAGTGATGTCCTCTCTCTCTCTCTCTCTCTCTCTCTCTCTCTCTCTCTCTCACACACACACACACACACACACACACACACACACACACACACACACGCACGCGCACGCGCGATAATATATTGTTTAAGTCCAGAGAAGCGGAGAGGAAGGATCTGATCGATATCTTAACGTCTCACAGTGACACTATGATTGTATTACTTACAAAATACATTTCAAAGGCGGAGTCAACGCGGAAAAAGAAATACTTAATGAATGAGTGCATGAAATGGATGGTGTAATGTCTATTATGTATCTATCAGCTGAGGTACTTTAAGGAGTATTTAACTGAATAGCAAGACAAAGAGACTGACTAACGTTATAACTGGATGGGTTGATGTGATGGATGGGTAGAATTATGGCAAGTTCTATGCGCAGGCGAGTTCCGTCCTTTTAAGGTTTAGTGGGTCCAGGAAAGGCTGGAACATCGTGTTGGCATTTACTCACTCACAGCCTGAAGGGAGTATTAACCTCCTTTGCACTCTACTTTGTCCCCCCTCTGTACAATGAATGGTCTTATATTTAGGTTAAACTAGATGTGGTCATGTGTACCGGGTCCAGATTTAGTTGATGTTTTTTTTTCGGGGTGATGCGGCCGGACACAAAAAAAACGCCAATACTGTT